>VYZU01059721.1:0-20982 GCA_013401355.1 Ceyx cyanopectus
CCAAGACAACCTAAAAATGTTATCAAACAGATTTCAGATATAAAATCTTATGCTGTAATTGGGGCACATCTTTCATTTTCGATGTATTACATTCCAACACTATCTACTTAAACATTTGCACCACATTTAAGTTTCATGTCTTCTTAACTTTATAATTGCTTGGATGTATAAGAAAAGATATTTTATTCTAGTTTACTTTTAATACTTCCTCGTAATATAAGTTGCCTGAGTTTAAAATTTGAGAGAGTATATCTAAGACATTCTGTCTTCTGTTTGATTTTCCCAAACTCAATGTTTGTATTGCATTAAAACAAAACAACAAACCAGTAAAATCAGCTTACACTTTATGTTTTCTTCATCATTAGAATCTTGCTCTGAAACAGGTTAAGCACAATGATTTGATCATAATTGGATTCCATGCGAATTAACAGCAGACAATGGTCCGTAACTCAGGCTTGAATTATTTCAGAAATTTACATTCATGTATTGGTTTTATTATACATTACAATGCTTGGCTACATCCTCCTCAAAGTCAGTGGAGACTGCAAGGTATTTGCTTTCCTCCAGAATTCCTAAGCTCAACAGGAGAACACTAAAGGCTAAGAGATTTAAGGGATCATTTATTGACATTCATAGACTATCTATCTCTACATCACAGTTACATTAAGTTTTCCAGACCTCTGGAAAAAAAGTATATAATCTAAAATTTCTTGATCTAAGCAGAGTTCTGAAATAGTCACACTTTTCTTCCACTTTGTTCATCTGCACTGCTACTTTTCTCTCTTGCTCACACCAGACACAGTATTCCCCTGACAGAGAGTGCCTTAAAGAATCTGAGTAAGCCTTTTCCCTTGCCAAATCTTTCCGGAGTTCAGAATTTTCTGTTTTAAGGCTAGCAATTTGGTCCTTTAACGACTCAGCTAATGTCTGCAATGATTCGATAACATCTCCTTTCTGGGTATGGCAGTCAGCTCTGTGCTGAACTGCAGACACCAGGCAAACTCCAAGTACAGCACAAGCTATGCCTTTGTTTTTCCTGAATTGCCACTTAGCCTCCTGTTGTAATGCAGATATACAATCTACTACACTCTGTAAATTATACCATTTATTTTTAGCCCAATCTAGTCCCAACACTGACGGGCGGGCATTGAAAGTTTCCAACAACTTAATATCTCAGGATCAAGAGAAGGGGATGATTACCCTGAAATATTTTCCTTTTCCATTATTACTTACAAAATCAGGCCTAAACATCTCAGGAAGGGCAAGAACTTAGATTTCACCAAGGCCACCAACAACGCTCCCTGAGAGGATACACACACTTAACTTCTAAAATCTCAATTCACAATTATAAACACAACCCTCTTATCAGCGGATCAGAACTCCAAATAAAAATGAATGGATAGGAAACAGTCCTATCCCTCAAGCCTATCCACTTGCTAGGTGAATAGGTAAATGACTCCAATGGCCCTAAGGCACCTCTCCAACAGGTGGAGACGCCGACCCACTGTTCCACCGAAAACCTCCAAACCACAAAAAACAGGATCCCTAGCTTCCCTCCTCTCTGAGCAAGAGAAGCTACAGTTCTAAATCCTAAGAGGTCAACTCTAAACCCCCCCCATAGGCTCTTCCCCTACGGGCACCGAGGCAACATTTAACATACACAAAAAAAACAAACAAAAAAAAACTTGTGACACTTTCACCATTGGGATCCTGCCGACTATGCCATTTACTGTCACGATCCGATATTGGATACGTGGCAATTTTTAGGGAAGGTTTAAAGGTGATCCCCAAATGGTGAAATTAAGACGCAAACGAAGTCAGATGCCACATGCATGATGAAGTTTTATTAGAGTAGCGTAGCAAAGTTTCTAAAGCAGACAGGACAGGAAGAAAACTAGAAACAGAAAAGAAAGGAGAAAGCAGAGGACAGCAAGCGATAGAATAGTCACCACCATGGTCCAGACGACGACATCAGTGGTGCAGAGAGCTTCTTTTCTTTTCCAGGAAAATGCTTCTCCTCCCTTTTTCCATAGTGTCCCATATTTTTTATATGGTTTTTGCCCACTACACCCCCACTTGTCTCCCTGTGCAGATGAGGAATTCCTTCTACCTTCTCTGTACTCCTCCCAGAGATAAGGGAGGGAGGTATAGTGTAGATAACAGAGTCCTTGGTCTTGCTAATTGGTGAGATCAGTCATCGTAAATCTGGGGATTAAGGCAGCAGACACCACAAGCTACTTTATTGCAGGAGGACCTGTAGACTTCGAGGACACTTCACTCCCAGCGCCAGCTGCAGACCTCACCCCATCTCCAATCTCAGGCACACATCTTGGCAGCGGGTGGGTGGGGGTCTCAAGACAAACAACAGATGTCCTGAATGTCTCAACTTCTTGGATTGTTTGAGACAAACACTATCATGTCCTGCATGTCANAAAAAAAGAAAGAAAAGATAGTTACATTATAAATTTTTTGATTTTGAAAAGACAGTTCATAACAGTTTCTGAAAGTGACACTATCTGCAAACAGGATGAATATCCTATTTACTTCTAGGAAAAGGGACAAATGTATATTAAAAAAAACTCAAGGGGACACTGACTGATGGTGTCAGTGATACTTAATATGTTATTGGTGAGGCCAAAGTTCAACTGGTTTTAGATTACAGAAGTATCAGGAATACTGAACATTTGTCTGAACTTCTGTAAAGCAAAAAGTAGTATTTGTCAGAAAAGGTAGAATAAATGGAAAGCTATTTTAGATCTGAATGTCACTGGGCATCTGTGGATATTAAACTGTTCCCAACATGTAATCTTTTGTGACTATGGCTTATAAAGACAGAAAATAATTTTATTTTTTTTTTAACCAGACTTCAGAAGTATTTCACGTGGTAAATATCTGAATTTCCTGGTCTTGTGCCTTGTGTTCTGTGACAGTGCTGCAGATGGTCTCGATAACCTCATAGACAAACTTTGAGATCTTACTATGAGTCTTCAGATGCCTTCCCAAGATGCATGCTGATTGTTTTATTATGAATAACTTTCAGTATTTCCCAGATAAAAAACAATGTCATGCATCAGGATGATTGTAATAAAAATAAACCTGGAGACTCATTTTACTTCTTTTTAGATAAAGTTTTAAGATTGCATTTTTCAAGATTCGTTATTAGTATAGAAATGGATATCATAGATGAGAAAAAAGCTGAATCTACACCCAATTAAAATAAAAAAATACATTTAATAAAAAAAACCCCAAACCTTATGAAATTATTTAGAACCTAATAGACAGATAGGCAAAGGAAAAGACCAGCAGTTGCTGAAGAGGACTCATAACTGCAAACAGAATTGAGAGCAAAGGATTGAGAGAATATTGAGGTAAACTCAAAGAGTAGTTTTTAATACTCATCATTTTACTTCCTTTTGCAATACTGAAGTAAGGTTCATTGTGAAGAAGGAAGATTTCATTTGCCAGTGCACAGAAATTAGTATTTTAAGCTTGACAGTATCTGGCCTTCAAATTGGGGCTGCATCATCATGATTAGCATAGAGAGTTGCATTGAAGTTTGTTTCCTGTTATGAGAGGCCAAATAGAAATTTCCTTGGTAAGGTCAGTTTTTCTTTAAGCTATAGTACAGGAGACTTCAGGCAGAGCCACAAATGTAAAAAATAAAACTGAGCAAATGTGTAATTAATCAGTCAGGAATATGTTGTAAACTGGTGGCAATTCATTTCTAGTTATATGTTTAAATAAACGGCTTTGAGCTATCCTGGCTGTAGTTGACTCGGCATACTTGTGCTAGAGTATCAGAATCACTGTCATCTATCAGTTCCAGGAAGAATCTCAAAAGCTTATCCTGCTGTAGTCTACTGCCTGGATACTTTTTACATGCTGAGTGGTCCCTCAAGGAGCCCCATAGTATTGAGCCACAGAACTGTCATTGATGAAGTACTTAGCCTATCAAAACCATTCTCAAACGTATTGTACTCCAGAAAGCCAGCTTCCCCTAAAACAAAAGACTGAAATACTGTTATGTAAATCACCTCATAAGTAGCATAAGTTACAATTAATATCCCCAAACATGTAGTGCGAACTAAAATGTAACCATGGTTTTTCTTGGATACTTTAGAGTTTCGACTTGAACAAACTGTCAGTCTGATGTCTGTCATCACACAACTTTATCTCCAGAAACGAACACCTTTTAGGTTTTGTCTGCCAACTTAGTCCCACAATGGAACCTTTCATAGTCTCTTTTTAAGGAACTGACTTTAAATATTTTTATTACTGATCCTGTGTTGTAGACATGACTGAGAACATAAATTCTCTCATCAATTTCCATCAAAACTCAAAGCATTGCAGCTTCCACTACAAATTTTTGCACCAGTACTGCTTCCTTTGGCATCACTGTAATTATTATCATAGCAACTTAAAAGTTATAAATTGTATGAAGATCATGGGTCAATGCACCTACTGTCATAAAATTATCAACAATCCAAATGAAACACACCAGAGGAACTATGTTTCTCACATAAATGTACATTTGTTCTGAATATTCTTATGATACCACAGCAATCTAAAGTACATTCTCAAGGGAGACAGACAGCATTTTTTAAAAAGCCTTTTCAATACAGTGTAAGGATTTGTATTAAAAAAATCCCAAACTTCACTCTCATATATCCTAGAAAATCACTAAAATTACCACATCTATCCTGAATGTTGAACAAAAAGGACACAAGTTGTACCTGATATCATCTAAATTAGGAAGCCCACCTCCAACAATTTCCTTGTATATTCAATGGAGTAAGCTTAGCTCCTTTGAGAATTTCTAACAGTCCTCTGAGTTACCCTCTGAGAGTCTCTCCTACATTCACTATACACAGAACATATGGAAATTGTCCTCCTAAAGTATGCAGTATAAGTAGTAAGTTTTCATCAGANTGTGTTCTGTGACAGTGCTGCAGATGGTCTCGATAACCTCATAGACAAACTTTGAGATCTTACTATGAGTCTTCAGATGCCTTCCCAAGATGCATGCTGATTGTTTTATTATGAATAACTTTCAGTATTTCCCAGATAAAAAACAATGTCATGCATCAGGATGATTGTAATAAAAATAAACCTGGAGACTCATTTTACTTCTTTTTAGATAAAGTTTTAAGATTGCATTTTTCAAGATTCGTTATTAGTATAGAAATGGATATCATAGATGAGAAAAAAGCTGAATCTACACCCAATTAAAATAAAAAAATACATTTAATAAAAAAAACCCCAAACCTTATGAAATTATTTAGAACCTAATAGACAGATAGGCAAAGGAAAAGACCAGCAGTTGCTGAAGAGGACTCATAACTGCAAACAGAATTGAGAGCAAAGGATTGAGAGAATATTGAGGTAAACTCAAAGAGTAGTTTTTAATACTCATCATTTTACTTCCTTTTGCAATACTGAAGTAAGGTTCATTGTGAAGAAGGAAGATTTCATTTGCCAGTGCACAGAAATTAGTATTTTAAGCTTGACAGTATCTGGCCTTCAAATTGGGGCTGCATCATCATGATTAGCATAGAGAGTTGCATTGAAGTTTGTTTCCTGTTATGAGAGGCCAAATAGAAATTTCCTTGGTAAGGTCAGTTTTTCTTTAAGCTATAGTACAGGAGACTTCAGGCAGAGCCACAAATGTAAAAAATAAAACTGAGCAAATGTGTAATTAATCAGTCAGGAATATGTTGTAAACTGGTGGCAATTCATTTCTAGTTATATGTTTAAATAAACGGCTTTGAGCTATCCTGGCTGTAGTTGACTCGGCATACTTGTGCTAGAGTATCAGAATCACTGTCATCTATCAGTTCCAGGAAGAATCTCAAAAGCTTATCCTGCTGTAGTCTACTGCCTGGATACTTTTTACATGCTGAGTGGTCCCTCAAGGAGCCCCATAGTATTGAGCCACAGAACTGTCATTGATGAAGTACTTAGCCTATCAAAACCATTCTCAAACGTATTGTACTCCAGAAAGCCAGCTTCCCCTAAAACAAAAGACTGAAATACTGTTATGTAAATCACCTCATAAGTAGCATAAGTTACAATTAATATCCCCAAACATGTAGTGCGAACTAAAATGTAACCATGGTTTTTCTTGGATACTTTAGAGTTTCGACTTGAACAAACTGTCAGTCTGATGTCTGTCATCACACAACTTTATCTCCAGAAACGAACACCTTTTAGGTTTTGTCTGCCAACTTAGTCCCACAATGGAACCTTTCATAGTCTCTTTTTAAGGAACTGACTTTAAATATTTTTATTACTGATCCTGTGTTGTAGACATGACTGAGAACATAAATTCTCTCATCAATTTCCATCAAAACTCAAAGCATTGCAGCTTCCACTACAAATTTTTGCACCAGTACTGCTTCCTTTGGCATCACTGTAATTATTATCATAGCAACTTAAAAGTTATAAATTGTATGAAGATCATGGGTCAATGCACCTACTGTCATAAAATTATCAACAATCCAAATGAAACACACCAGAGGAACTATGTTTCTCACATAAATGTACATTTGTTCTGAATATTCTTATGATACCACAGCAATCTAAAGTACATTCTCAAGGGAGACAGACAGCATTTTTTAAAAAGCCTTTTCAATACAGTGTAAGGATTTGTATTAAAAAAATCCCAAACTTCACTCTCATATATCCTAGAAAATCACTAAAATTACCACATCTATCCTGAATGTTGAACAAAAAGGACACAAGTTGTACCTGATATCATCTAAATTAGGAAGCCCACCTCCAACAATTTCCTTGTATATTCAATGGAGTAAGCTTAGCTCCTTTGAGAATTTCTAACAGTCCTCTGAGTTACCCTCTGAGAGTCTCTCCTACATTCACTATACACAGAACATATGGAAATTGTCCTCCTAAAGTATGCAGTATAAGTAGTAAGTTTTCATCAGATATTATAGCCTAATTGCCCTCTTCCAAACAAGTAAATCCCTTAGAAGTATGTTGTGGAGAAATATCAAGCATTGATGATTTCTAATAATTGGTTTATTTCACTCTTACTTGCAGCCACATTTTAGAAGGGAGTGTTTCTATCATATTTCACTGAGAGGACATAGATAGGACACTAGAACTATTATAACTGCTCTTCAGGGGTTCATTACCTCTGGGTACAAGGAAAAGCTATCTCAAGACTAATTTGTGATCTCTGACAGACTAGTGTTACCTAGATCCAGAGCTATAAATCTATTTCAGATGTTAATTTCAAGGTGATCCCTTTAAACCTACAGATCCTGTGTTCACGGAACTGAAGAATTGGGACTTTATATATAAAGTGAACCTCTATTTGAAGAGGGAAAGCTTTTTCAAGGAAATCAAGGTAAGAACTACTAATTCTTTGTTAATGTTTTTAAAAACAATTCAGTATGACCAAATTACTGTCTGGGCCAAGCGATTTCACACAGAATCTCTCTAGTTGTACATGGTTAATGCTTTTCAAACAGAAATGCTTTTGAAGCTATTCAGTCCCAATTGAGTATGACTCTAGATATGTTCCTTTTCCAAGTTACACATTTCTAATGTTTCATTAATTTTTTTTTTTAGAAAAGGAAATCTGAGACAATTATAGTAATAAAAGGAATTAATCGAAATTTTGACTAAAAATATCTATAACCTGGAAGAGATGAAGCCATTTTGAAATTAAGGCAAGCACAAGACCTGACAAGATAATGGGGATAAATTATTCTCACCACCCACACAACAGGAATGAGGATGGTGAGGCTGATAATGGTAATACTGAAGAATGTTTTGTAGCATGTTTGCTTTCTTTTCTGAATTTGTGAAATCATCAAAGAAATAGCAGAGGATTTCATTGAGTGAGAAAGTAAGACAGAATAATAACAATGCTACAAAACAATAACCAGGTTCAGAATACCCTTATGGGTCAAAAGTATCATTAGGCCCTGATGGGATACACCCATGAGTAATGAGGGAGATGACAGAGGTTATCGCTAGACCACTCTCCATCATTTTTGAAAGGTCCTGGAGAACAGGAGAGGTGCCTGAGGACTGGAAAAAGGCCAATGTTGTCCCAATCTTTAAAAAGGGCAAAAAAGAGGACTCGGGTAACTACAGGCCCGTCAGCCTCACCTCCATCCCTGGAAAGGTGATGGAACAACTTGTCCTCGATGCCATCTCTACGCATCTGGAGGAAAGGAGGCTTATCACAAGTAGTCAACATGGATTCTGTAAGGGGAAATCATGTTTGTCTGATAGCTTTTTATGAAGATATAAGTAGAGGGATAGATAAGGGAAGTGCAGGGGATGTGGTATTCCTTGACTTCAGCAAGGCTTTTGATAATGTATCCCATGGGATCCTCACAGCCAAGCTTAAGAAGTGTGGAGCAAGTATAAGGTGAAGCATCTGGGGAAGAACAACCCCATGTATCAGTACAGGCTGGAGGCTGATCTATTGGAGAGCAGCTCTGGAGAAAGAGACCTGGGGGTCCTGGTGGACAGGGGGATGACCATGAGCCAACAATGCACCCTTGTGGCACACAAGGAGAAGTGTGGACAGCAGGTCAAGGGAGGCTCTCCTCCCCCTCTACTCTGCACTGGTGAGACCCCACCTTGACTACTGTGTCCAGTTTTGGACACACCAATTCAGGAAAGACAGAGATTTACTGGAAAGAGTCTAGCGCAGGGCCACCAAGATGCTGAAGGGAGTGGAGCATCTCCCTTATGAGGAGAGGCTGAGAGAGCTGGGGCTCTTTAGCCTGGAGAAGAGGAGACTGAGGGGGGACCTTATCAATGGCTATAAATATGTTAAGGGTGAGTGTAGGGAGGATGGAGCTGGACTCTTTTCAATGTCATCCAACAATAGGGTTAACACAACTTTTTCCCGGTGAGGATGACAGAGCTCTGGAACGGGCTGCCCAGGGAGGTTGTGGAGTCTCCTGCTCTGGAGATACTTAAGACTCGCCTGGATGTGTTCCTGGGTGACTTGGTCTAGGTGATCCTGCTCTGGCAGGGAGGTTGGACTAGATGATCTTCTAGGTTCCTTTGAACCCCTAACATTCTGTGATTCTGTGATTTTGTAACTGGTTAAGAGTTTGTTTCTTTAGCCTGTATTCATCCATTGCAGTAGGTGGCTATTATATTAACTTCTCATATTATTATGAAGAATTGTGAAAATGTAACAAAAAGTGAGAAGATATTGGCAGTTCCTTGGAAGAGGATTGTAGGGGTATGCATGCGGACTCATATTCAGGAAGAAAGTTAGACTTTGGAAGAAGTGGTTTAATTAGCTTGCCTGAGAACTTTCTGTGTAACTCATAAAATGCATATTGTTTTGCCTACCTATCTACAAACCTTCCTTCCTGTATTTGGTACGTGAATGTTTCTGTTAAGGATTGGAAACCAGTGATTTGTTGTTTTTTGTTGGTTTTGGTTTTTTTTTCCGTTAACTATCGTGATGAATCCCAAGTCTATTATCCAGGTTTTTCAGATGGAAAAAAAAACCAATATTCCTCTGCTCTCACTGCCCATGAGCCATCTCAAATACATTAGGCCCAGGTCTGCATGGGTCACTGGGCAAACTCTGTATACTCTTTCCTCAATTATTCAAGAACCAAGCACACATCTCACTTTAACTTCTGGCAGTTTAGAGTATGTTCATTAGAGCTTAGAGTGCTTGCACTCCTAGCCTGCAGAGTTAGCAAATGGAAAGGAAGAAGGAAGCTTGAAGAAGCTTTTTATAATTTGGTGGAAGAGACAATGTCTCAAAACATCTCAGTTTTGAGATGTTGTTAGCTTTTCTTGTGCTTGCAGATCTGTGGTGTCTGGGGCTGTACACAATATAATGAACATCCCGATCCCAACCATCCCTCCCTGCTAATCTCTCAGGGTGATTCATAGGTATCAAAAGAGGTAATGAAGTACTTATCTGCAGGATATCTGTATCAAAATAGGGCAATATAAAGTATTTCCAAGTAGGTAATGCCACTGACTAATAGTAAAGTCTCATAAATACTATTCCAAACATCTGAAACAACAAATATTATTGCAGAAATTCCTCCAAACATATAAAACTGTGGAAATAATTGCTTAAGTTTAGATAATACTTTGATGGCAAGGATTATACACAAACCAGTAAAGTCTCTACTGCTTACACATTTCTGTCTGGAAAATGAATCGTAGTTTCCTTTTTGCAGTAACACACATTAATTTTCTTTTCATCTTTGCTGTTTCTTATCTAGCTTTTGTTATTGGAATGTTTTTTCAAATAAATAAACTAACATTTTGCAAAATAAAATCTCAGTTTCCTAAAGATTCTTATTTCTAGATGAAGTCAGTTACACTATATGTTACATGTTACTTTATAAATGGCAGTGCTTTGACAGGAGGATGAAATCAGGGTTAGTTATGTTTAAATTCACACATGCACATAAATGTATATATTAACAATATTTATGTATATATACAAACAAATTTACTTGCACGCACTGAATCTGAACCTGCAAGTGCTATACAAGCAATAGAGCTCCCCATGAAATTATACAATGGAGGGTAAAAACATAAACATGGCCTAAAAAAAGTCCTGCTACTTTGATTATTACATAAGACATAAATTGAGATATAGATTATGCTCTACACATTGACACAAGACAGCCTGAACCTAAAGTTTGTGAGATTTAATTTTCTGTTGCTATTAATGAATATTACAACAGCAGCTGACCCCTGTGGTTGGGTATAAAAAGCAGTGTATATACCTAGCACAACATTTGCAGACCTCCTCAGTTTTGTATTTTTAATGTGATGAAAAATTGTACGAGTAACAAAGGAAAAATGTCATGGTAACTAAAACATTCCCTATACATGTATTTTAGAGGGAAGCTAAATCAACGGTCTTCAAAGAATTACTAGGGTTCTTTCTAGGAGGTTATTGACAAATATGTAGTTTGTCTTCTGAGTTTGTGCCTCTTTCACAGATTGGTGTATTTGTGATCCCACAGGCAGGAATAAGTGTCTGTAATTCATTTCTCCTTGTTAACTAGTGTGCTTTTGTGTGTAGGATGATTGACAGCAAACTCGGCTTAGTCCCAACGGATGAGCTTGTTAGCAAAACCCTAGCATCCTATCTCTAATAAAGCATATCAGCAGTACATTTTGTCCTATCTATTAGCCTCTCTGTTTCTTTTTTGTGAAAAGCTGAGTGTCCCTTTGAAGCAATGACAAATAAACCCCTGAACTGAAGTGCTAGGCTGCCTTATGGACAGCTGGATAGTAAATGTCACACCGTGTATAGAATGCCTATTATCAGAGTGAGCCATTTGTTCCATTCCTTTCAGTATCTTAATGTAATACAAAATTGCTAAATCAAGCCCCATGTCTGTGACAGAACATAATTAATGAGAAAGCAGGAGCCAATTCAACACTCTTTATTGGGACCTAATTGGCTCAGGCAACAGAGTTGTCACTCAACAAGAGACTTCCTTTAAAGCAATTTTGTTCTTGGTTGTATTACAGAGCCTATTAAATTGTCCCCTCCTTGATCACACAAAGAAGTATCTGCATGCAATAATTAGCTTTTCCANCCTTCCTTCCTGTATTTGGTACGTGAATGTTTCTGTTAAGGATTGGAAACCAGTGATTTGTTGTTTTTTGTTGGTTTTGGTTTTTTTTTCCATTAACTATCGTGATGAATCCCAAGTCTATTATCCAGGTTTTTCAGATGGAAAAAAAAACCAATATTCCTCTGCTCTCACTGCCCATGAGCCATCTCAAATACATTAGGCCCAGGTCTGCATGGGTCACTGGGCAAACTCTGTATACTCTTTCCTCAATTATTCAAGAACCAAGCACACATCTCACTTTAACTTCTGGCAGTTTAGAGTATGTTCATTAGAGCTTAGAGTGCTTGCACTCCTAGCCTGCAGAGTTAGCAAATGGAAAGGAAGAAGGAAGCTTGAAGAAGCTTTTTATAATTTGGTGGAAGAGACAATGTCTCAAAACATCTCAGTTTTGAGATGTTGTTAGCTTTTCTTGTGCTTGCAGATCTGTGGTGTCTGGGGCTGTACACAATATAATGAACATCCCGATCCCAACCATCCCTCCCTGCTAATCTCTCAGGGTGATTCATAGGTATCAAAAGAGGTAATGAAGTA
Source organism: Ceyx cyanopectus (assembly GCA_013401355.1). Lineage (NCBI taxonomy): Eukaryota > Metazoa > Chordata > Aves > Coraciiformes > Alcedinidae > Ceyx > Ceyx cyanopectus. Next base: position 12,153 of record VYZU01059721.1, read on the forward strand.
CTTATCTGCAGGATATCTGTATCAAAATAGGGCAATATAAAGTATTTCCAAGTAGGTAATGCCACTGACTAATAGTAAAGTCTCATAAATACTATTCCAAACATCTGAAACAACAAATATTATTGCAGAAATTCCTCCAAACATATAAAACTGTGGAAATAATTGCTTAAGTTTAGATAATACTTTGATGGCAAGGATTATACACAAACCAGTAAAGTCTCTACTGCTTACACATTTCTGTCTGGAAAATGAATCGTAGTTTCCTTTTTGCAGTAACACACATTAATTTTCTTTTCATCTTTGCTGTTTCTTATCTAGCTTTTGTTATTGGAATGTTTTTTCAAATAAATAAACTAACATTTTGCAAAATAAAATCTCAGTTTCCTAAAGATTCTTATTTCTAGATGAAGTCAGTTACACTATATGTTACATGTTACTTTACTGGTTTGTGTGCTTTGACAGGAGGATGAAATCAGGGTTAGTTATGTTTAAATTCACACATGCACATAAATGTATATATTAACAATATTTATGTATATATACAAACAAATTTACTTGCACGCACTGAATCTGAACCTGCAAGTGCTATACAAGCAATAGAGCTCCCCATGAAATTATACAATGGAGGGTAAAAACATAAACATGGCCTAAAAAAAGTCCTGCTACTTTGATTATTACATAAGACATAAATTGAGATATAGATTATGCTCTACACATTGACACAAGACAGCCTGAACCTAAAGTTTGTGAGATTTAATTTTCTGTTGCTATTAATGAATATTACAACAGCAGCTGACCCCTGTGGTTGGGTATAAAAAGCAGTGTATATACCTAGCACAACATTTGCAGACCTCCTCAGTTTTGTATTTTTAATGTGATGAAAAATTGTACGAGTAACAAAGGAAAAATGTCATGGTAACTAAAACATTCCCTATACATGTATTTTAGAGGGAAGCTAAATCAACGGTCTTCAAAGAATTACTAGGGTTCTTTCTAGGAGGTTATTGACAAATATGTAGTTTGTCTTCTGAGTTTGTGCCTCTTTCACAGATTGGTGTATTTGTGATCCCACAGGCAGGAATAAGTGTCTGTAATTCATTTCTCCTTGTTAACTAGTGTGCTTTTGTGTGTAGGATGATTGACAGCAAACTCGGCTTAGTCCCAACGGATGAGCTTGTTAGCAAAACCCTAGCATCCTATCTCTAATAAAGCATATCAGCAGTACATTTTGTCCTATCTATTAGCCTCTCTGTTTCTTTTTTGTGAAAAGCTGAGTGTCCCTTTGAAGCAATGACAAATAAACCCCTGAACTGAAGTGCTAGGCTGCCTTATGGACAGCTGGATAGTAAATGTCACACCGTGTATAGAATGCCTATTATCAGAGTGAGCCATTTGTTCCATTCCTTTCAGTATCTTAATGTAATACAAAATTGCTAAATCAAGCCCCATGTCTGTGACAGAACATAATTAATGAGAAAGCAGGAGCCAATTCAACACTCTTTATTGGGACCTAATTGGCTCAGGCAACAGAGTTGTCACTCAACAAGAGACTTCCTTTAAAGCAATTTTGTTCTTGGTTGTATTACAGAGCCTATTAAATTGTCCCCTCCTTGATCACACAAAGAAGTATCTGCATGCAATAATTAGCTTTTCCAAGGGGATTTTTTTTAACTCTTTCAATAATAGCACATTTTCAAGCACTGCTGGAGGAAACAGCACAGGGAGATGTGCAGCCTCTGGACTGAATAATTGTAATACAGGCATTTTGGGAAAGCCTATGAGGAGTATGTCAAAGCTACAGCTGGTACATAATGTGATGGCCTGACTTCAGAGAAGGTTGCAGGTCAAGCTGGCCATCTAATACTTGCACTTTGTACAAACTGCTCAGCTAAAGGAGCAAGTGAAAGGTATGGGTTGTTTAACCAAGTGCTTCCTTTCTGCTGCAGTATTAAATCACCATGGGGAATGAGAGGTCCTATCTCCCAGTGCCAGTTTTTGGAACTTTTTATACCAGCACAAGCAGCTGTTCACTTTGAGTAGGAATCAAAATCTAGGAATCTTTTGCCTGTAAATGTCCATAAGAATGTAATGGACTGTGTGTTTTTCTTAATCAGTAGGTTTCTATTACAGAGTAAGTTGATGAGGGAACCTTGTAAACATTAAAAAAAATTTTTGTTTTGTTACCCAGAGAACAAATTTAATACTTCGGAGTTATATGGTATGTAAAAAGATGTCTAGAATCTGCTTCTGTATCCTCCAAAAGCATAAATCCCTACAATTAGGTAAAAGACAACTTATTAAAACTAAAATGCATCACTTCTTGAAGTCCCATAATTTAATGCTCACCAGAAAATAATCACATATGTCTGTAGCTTGCAGTATTTAACTTATTTTCCAGCAAATTTCAGATAAAGCTACTAAATCTTGTAAGAACTTACATGTAAGCTAGACCAAAAAAAAAAAAAAAGGGTTCTGAACCACCAGATGAGTGTCTGTTTTTCTCAAAATTGTGACATCCTGTCTGTCACCATTTTCTGATATTTGTATAGGACTTACAACTTAGTGCACCTGTTGAAAATAGTTCTGGAAATACAATAAGACATTTTAAAATTATTGTTTCTTTATGTAAATATTAATAGATATTTAATATTGCTGTATTACTTGTTGTCTTTTGAGAACCCTAAGCGAAATATTTGGTGTTTAATAATCAGTTGATTTTAGTGCTTGCCTCTTCCAAAGACTAGAATGATGTGACCAATAATAAGGATAATAATATGTTATCACCAATATTATTATTATTTTATTCAGGGTAAAAATTCCAGGGATTTCAAAGGCAATGATGAAAACAATTAAAAGAATGCAGAACACTATGGCTTTTTTTTCAATGAAACGCATATTTAATGGGTCTTGGCATATGCTGTATCTGCAGTTATATTAAGTGATTGTACTGAGCACATTTCAATTTGCACATTTTATGTAGCTTTTTTAGTAGTACAAGTTCATTGACATCTGCTCTAGTATGCATGCAAACTACAGTGTTAATAATATTCACCATTTTGTAGACTGAGCTAGAACATAATACTTACATATATTGCAACCCCTTTTTTTTTTTTCCAGATTTAATAAAAAGCAAGAAACAATTGTAAATTCAAATGTGAATCAACAATGTCCTTTACCAGGTGACTCATGAAGACTATGAAAGCATATATTTTGAGAATAGTTTTATTAGCTTAGTCTAGTAACAAGTGAAAATTATTACAAACCCTTGCATAATTTAAGGTTATTTATTTCATCACTTGCAATCAATATAAAAAAATATTTGAAATCTATAAAAAAAATGTGCTATGATTAACTCAATATGGTCAAGAATACTAAAGGACACTGAAGAATTTTAAAGAATACAGCATGGGCATCTACTGAGAAGATTTCTGAGAAATAAAATTAAAATCTTAAGAAATTTTATTTTACTGAACAAATATTACCTGGAAGAATAGTAATGGAAAAAATACTTTTGGAATATATTCAAAACACCACTGATTTAAATGCTTTATCAAATAATATAATTCTCTGATACTCAATTTTCATCCAAAAAGTACTCGAGCTCCTGATTGAATTGCCAAATTTCTGTAGTTTTGGCCATCATAACTGTAAAACATTAGTTGCCATGCTGTTTGTATCTAACACAAGACAAATAGGCTGCTTCCCTTGTTTCAGAAAACCTAAGGCTCCAGATATTAGCAATAGCTTCCTGACAGCACATAGTTAGAAGTTACATTTTCCCACATGCCTATGCTTGAAAGGTCACTGTCACTAATGACATAAAAGTGAGGTCTAAACAAGGGAGGAATATGACATCATTTGGTTGTCATTGCAGACAGAACTAGAACGTGTGATTCCAGGACTAGTGGTTATTAATACTTCAGTAACTGTAAAAAAGACAATCCATAATAGTTATGGATTACATCTCTTTAGAACGTAAGGACAGCATCTTGCTTCTACATTAGCTGACAGTGGTTAGCAACAAGGCAAGAATTAGACACCCGGTTTTGTGTATTACACAAAGTTATTATGATGCATAAAGAACATTGTTTAGGTCTGTGTTTTTTTTACATATGGAAGGACCTCACAACAGATGTCTCAGTAAGGACTGGTTTACATAATGGCTTTGAACTGTTTCCTTGTTTTGATAAACAAACCATTGTTATTATTAGTAAATCTGGCAAAAAAAGTCTGAGTCAGGACAGAAAACCTTCTGCATTTTTTCTGCATACTATTCTCCTGGAATAGCTCACTATTTTACCCTATGAAAATTATGTTTTCTTCAGCGTACAATTCTCCATAATATTATGAAAATGTACAATTTTATCTTTTTTTTTTTTTTAATGCAATTACTATCTACTTTCTTCATCTCATATACAAATGTAATAATATGTGTCCTATTAGCTTGGTCAACCACGTGGCATAATTCTACACAGATCATTGTATTTCAGAAACAAAAATTCTGAAAACTCTAAGCAGTCTTGGATTTCCAGGCACTAATTCTGAGGGAGTCTGCAACCTCTGAATCTGTCATATAACCAGACTTTTCTTCAGCACAAAGTATGATTAAAAGTAATAACACATGTCATACCACTGTGGCATTGCCAACAGAGAGGATGCATTTCTACAGAACAGATGGTACTTGCAATGCTAAGAAGTCTATTCTCTTCATTTTACCTCATTGTTGCTTGGCTTCTGTGCCTTCTCACACACGTCACACATTTGAAAGTGTGCACAATGTCCTCTTTCTAAAGAGCATGAACATATGAACTCATATAAACAAGCTCAGAATTCAGATTAATTTATCTAGAGCATAATTCAAAATACACTTAAAACCAAAAAATAATAATATCTTAGCAGAAGAAATACATATTAATATAAAACATTATAGAAATCTGTTCACCTGCTATGTTGCAGATACTAGTGTGAAATAGAGCAGTTTCAAGAAATGCTGAGTAAACTACATGATAATTTAAGACTGAGCATTATGAAGAATAATTTTAAATACAAAAGAACTGTGAGACAGGCAAAATTCCAGCTAACCTTCATCCAAAATTGATGATCTCATAAAAATCATGGGATACTTAATGATTTTGAGTTTTCTATGTATCATTCACAAGTTGGTATGTCTAGGATTTCATTAACTGACAATAAGATAACAAGACAAGAAGTTACACCTATAAGGAACCTGAGGAAAGAGTACCATAAATATATAAATAATATAATCACAGAATCACAGAATCTTAGGGGTTGGAAGGGACCCAGAATATCATCTAGTCCAAACCCCTGCCATAGCAGGATCACCTAGACTAAGTCACCCAGGAGCACATCCAGGCAGATCTTGAATGTCTCCTAAGAAGGAGACTCACTGGATGACATTGAGAAGAGTCTGACTCCATCCTTCCTACACTCACCTTTAACATATTGATAGACATTGATGGGGTCCCCCCTCAGTCTCCTCTAGGCTAAAGAGCCCCAGCTCTCTCAGCCTCTCCTCATAATGCAGATGCTCCACTCCCTTCATCATCTCGGTGGCCCTGCATTGGACTCTCTCCAGTAAATCTCTGTCTTTTCTGAATTGGGGTGTCCAAAACTGGACACAGTATTCCAGGTGGGGTCTCACCAGTGCAGAGTAGAGGGGTAGAAGAACCTCCCCGGACCTGCTGTCCACACTTCTTCTAATGCATCCCAGTATGCCATTGGCCCTCCTGGCCACGAAGGTGCATTGTTGGCTCATGGGCATCCTCCTGTCCACCAGGACCCCCAGGTCTCTTTCTCCAGAAAATCCTGCTTGTGGTCCTGTACCTACTGCCTGTAATTCTAAACTCCACCATCTCGTGGTCACTACAACAAAGGGTGCCTCCTACTTTCACACCCTCAATCAGTGTCAAACTTTGTTGGTCAGTACAAGGTCCAGCATCACTCCTCTCCTTGTTGGCTCCTCCAACACCTGCATTAGGAAGTTATCATCAATGCTCTGGAGGAACCTACTGGACTGACTGTGCCTGGATGTGCAACTTTCCCAACAAATGTCCAGGTAATTGAAGTCCTCCATCATAACCAGAGCCTGTGTTTTTGAGGCTACTTCCAGCTGCTTGTAGAAGACCTCATCATCTTCCTTATCCTGATCAGGTGGCTTGTAGTAAACACCTACTACAGTGTCTCCCATATTAGTCTCCCCTTTAATCCTTACCCACAAGCTTTCAACCTGCTCCTCATTGTCCCCCAGGGAGTGTTCAATACATTCCAATTGCTCTCTCACATAGAGAGCAACTCCACCACCCCGTCTTGCCAGCCTATCCTTCCTAAAAAGGACATAGCCATCCATGACAGTGTTCCAGTCATGAGAGCTGTCCAACCATGTCTCAGTGATTGCAATGAGATCATGGTCCTGAGATCACACACAGATCTCTAGTTCATCCTGTTTGGTCCCCATGTTGTGTGCATTTGTGTACAGACATTATAGTGAGTTAGCAATGCTAGAATACCTCCTGACTGGTACCAACCCTGAGGTAGTCGTGGAGCTGGCACAACACCCCTCAATTGTCTCCAGTTTGTTTTCTGCAGGACAGGTTTTTCCCCTTTACCCCTTCATATCTATAATATATTGAAGGTGTTGAATTTTCTTTACAGATCTGCAAAACCTCTAAATTAATGTTTATGAAGATTTTGTGGATTACAAATGGAGGGAGGAAGGCTTCTACATGTACAGAAGGAAGAAGTTTCTGAAACTGCTCTCAACCATGACTCAGTAGGTCTATGAACCACTGTAAGAGATACCATTGTGCATGTTTATTTCTCGGTTGCACAGGAATTGTGGTTCAGTTCATGAGTGTAACACTCTCGGATATAGGACCAAGAAAAAGGAAGAGTTACAACTACATCAGTCAGCAAGCAGGAATGATCTGCTGTGAACTTATAAAAACTAAATAAGGAATATAATAATAAAATGTGGTTTATTTCTTGATCTGCAAGATAAATAATAATGGCACTGCAGCCCAGTTTACACATGCCTTTAGTAGCCTGAAAAATTATGGAAATGCCCTGAAAAATGGGGAAAATTAACTTCCATGGTCTACCCATGTGTTATCCCAAAAATTCTGGCAGCTTGATCAGTGCTCTTCCATGGCTGTCTATGGGGGCTCCTATACAGAGAGATGTGTAATATTTAGCTCCAAGAAAGACTTGGAAAAATGCTAGCATATGTAGCATCTATATTTTAATGTCATCTGCAACATTCTCCATATTTTTTTCTGCAATCAGTCTTATCTGCAATCAGTCTAGTCTAAAAAGACCCATTATAGTAAATTGGTCAGCCTGTTACATGTCTGTCTATCTTGGTGGCTAGACAGAAAAGATTGTTAACAGTATAACATACGATACAGTTTTCACAATGGCTTGTACAGCAAAGTGACTTACAAATTATACAAATAATTTCCTTCATCTTTATTACTGCTATAAGTTCTGTTTTCTTTTTCTTTGATTTATAGTATTAGGGAGAAAAGTTGTTAACCACTGGCCTTCAATGGATTGTGTCTGAAATTTAGTTAGGATACAAAAAGTGAACAACAAAAAAAATTACAGTGCCTTTTGTTACCTACTCAAGGGATCAGTTGTGAGTTTCACTGTTCTAGACAAGAAAGATGCTGACAGTATATATATAGCAATTTATATTAATATTTCAAGGAAAAATATTTTTTTTTTTCCCTGTTAATCAATCATTAATTGTTCAAAACTGGAGATCTCAAGCCCTTGGAAACCTTCAAAGGATTTGTTAAAACATCAGAAATCCTTCAGGCTTACTGCTGTTTATTTCAATGTTGAAACTGTATGTTACAGGTTATGATCCCTATAAATAGAAGGCACTTTGTTATGCCTGTTCTCCACTGTCTTTCTTACTGTGAAATTCTAAACAGACTCTGCTGGGGATCTGTTGGCAAACACAATGCATTATTGGTAATCCTTTTATGTTAGACCCTTCCTTTCAGCCTAGGAAACAAAAAATGATTAGGAGACATGGGAATAACATTCCATTAAAAGCTGACATAGACCTTGACTATGGGTTACAGTTCTTCACACAACTCATCAGTGAAGTAAAAAAAAGTAAAAATACTGAAGCACTGTTTTTCTTTAAGACCTTTGGGTACATATTTCACTTTGGCTAGGAATTCTATGTGAAATGTATTTTATCATCTCAACGGTTTTAAAAATAGCTATGTAAACAGTTCATCCCCAGACAACACATAAGGCTTTATTTGGGGAAGATAAATAGTATGATAAAGCTGACAGTCTCTTTTTATTCAGGATAGATGTAGCAAGCTGTTACTACTTCTTTTTTTGAACAAGAAACAACAACAACAACAAAAAATTATACCTCACTGAAATAGAAGGTTGCTTAGACATTCTATAGAGACATAAAAGTAAAATGCCCTGAAGCAAAAGAAAGAGTGGAAATGTTTCTGAGAAGAGGACATCTGGGAAAGTCCTGAGAAATGTGTGAAGACAAATTGTCTCCAGGTGATTTCTGCTGTGTTCATAGAAAGATTTTTTAAATTCTTTGCAAATGAACAAGGTATATAATATAATTTCTCTCCTCTAATATACAGACTTCAAAGCATTCTGAATTCCTTATGGTTTAAAATTAAAACAAGGCAGTTGCTATTAGATTCCATATTGCTATTCCAGAAAAGCCATATATGAACCTGTCTAGTGAAGACAGGTTGATGACAGAGCCTCAGCTAATCCCACTTATTTAAATATTTTAAAAGGAATTACATTATGAGATTTCAAA
>VYZU01059722.1:0-11080 GCA_013401355.1 Ceyx cyanopectus
TTTGAATATTAGCCAGCTTGCTGATGTTAAACCCAGTTTTTCCATAGTGTTTATACTACCACTTCAGAAACTTCTGTTTCATTTCTTTTATTTCTGCAGTGGTACAGATCTGTAGCAATTGTACGTGGAAAAGATACTGGAGGAATTACATGTGAGCAGACTTGTCTCCCATGTGATGACTATTTTTGCTTTTGTGAAACATAACTTATGACCTCAGCTACTTTTCTTCTGCCTTCAAATTCCCAACTGATTTCATCTTCGTCTCACTTGGATACAAAGAAGAGAGTGACTTGTAAGCTGTCACTGCTGTCAATGTGCAGACCACAGCTTGAGAACGGCTTTGTTTAGATGTTTCTGATTTGGGATAAATCTGTTTGTTCCTCATTAGACATTTTTTGTGCTCATCCCTTGCCACAGGGATTGCTGATGCTAACCAGCAGGCTCTTCCTCTCGCTGCTCCCCAAGGCACAGTGTGCTAATGGGCTGGCAGCCCCCACCACAGATTGTTCTCCTGTGGAATTGTTTGGTTCTTCTAGGAAATGAAGTCACCAAAATGACACTGGATCAGAATAGCACCATTGTGTGGACTCTGGGTGTTCTTCTGTTCTTGTACAAAACCTAGCAGAGTGTGAGGGTATTGTGGTAACACTCAGCAGTGAACCTCCAGAGCTGCATGGCTGACAGCGAAAGGAACAGAAACTTTGCTGTGATAAAAGGTGTATCTCTGAGTCCAGTACAGGCTGTTGTCAGCTGGCAAGGTCATCGCTCAGTCCTGGCAAGGACAGATCTGGTTAAAGAGCTAAAGAGGAACAGCAGTTTCCTACCTCTGCACGTGCTGCTCTATGCCTTGGTAAAAGTTTTTGGCAGATTAACAGTCTTCCCTCTTTATAATTATGGGAACCAGTTTATGGAAAACATAACAGTTACTTTCTTCTTAGAATATTCCAGTGGTTTCCTTTTTTTTTAATTTTAAGAATGACACCAGTTCCCTACCATGTCCTAGTTTTAGTAATTTTCTCTTTCATCATACATCTTGGTCATTTTACAACCATCTCAGGGAGCTGCACTATTCATCGCAGAGCTGGTATGTCACAGTTCTGGGGACATAATAACACAGATATCTGTGCCTAGAAATTCTTGTGCAGGCAGTGAGGGACTCGGTGCTATTGCTTCTTTCTTAAGGCTGTCTCAGTGTGCACCAGCCCTGTGCCCCTTCCCCCTTTAGATGCAGAGTTAGCAAAGTCCCTATGTCTGGATGTAGCTCAGACACATGGGAGATGGTGCCTGAAGGAAGCAGCACAGTGGTGCAGCAGCCTCCAAGGCTGTTAATCCAGCTGTTCTGTCCAAGTAAAAGCCCAGTTTCTAATGGTTTCAGACAAGTTTCACTGTGTCTAATGAGCTTCTAAAGGTTATGGCAGTGTAAGGATGTCTTTCTGTCTCAGGTTTGAATTCTGGTGGTTGCTTAACTCCATTTTTAGCATGACCCAGAGAATCTTAAGGAGGAGGCAGGTGGGGCTGTCAGAGCTGTGAAAGTGCCTCTGCCTGTTTGCCTGATTTGTGGCTGTTGAAAGCCTTTCTGATTTCATCTTCACATAAATTTCCTCGAGCCACGTGAGCTTAGGAGGCCTAATTTTTATTTTTTATCTATGTTCTCAGATGTAACTGTAATCTAGGCAACAAGTGACTATAGCTTGTTTTAATGAGTTAAGCAAAAAGCTTTCATTGTATCCTGATGCTTTGCAGACACCTGAGCATGACTTCCCAGAATCTTGTGGACATCTGTGCTGTTTCTGCTTCTCACTCTGGCTGATGAGGGTAGTAGGCAATGTTTCTCTCTGTGCTGGATCTCTTGGACTGGAAGGAGTGAAATTGCCAGTAGTTGGCTCATAATTGTATCTGAAGGACAGGACATTCTTCCTGCTAACCAGGGGAAAAAGCAGAGGATTCTTCTGAACAGTTTAGAGGACACACATCTCAAATCATGAAAGCATAATCTGCTAATAATTCCAAAGGATTCATGCTCAGAGGTATTTAAGCACTTCAAAATGTTTCCTCATAAAGAAAAGCTTACAGCACATCTCCCAGATGTCTACTGCTGCCCTTTGAAATGTGACAAAGACCCTGTGGGCACAATTCTCTGCTCAGGCATCATAGCTCTGCAGTGGTCCCTACCAGAAATCTTGTGTTTTTACAGTGAAGTCCCATACACAGAAATACAATCTATGCCCCAGCAGCAGCAGCAGGACAAAATATTGAATAGTTTGCAGGAGTACAAGAGTTGGAGGGGTTTTTTGAGTGGATCCAATGCCAGGTTGACTGGTAAACTGGAGAGTCAGTTCAATGATTTCACATGGCTTTGTGTACCACCATAGAGTTTTAATTTCTCCATTTATTCTTATGTATCACATGTAGTTTTGTTTTTAGTGAAAGGCTATTGTAAGGGTGAGAACAAGTGATGGGTTCTACAGTGACCCTGGCTCTATTGCAGATTTCACCTTCTGCCCCTAATGTCTAATCCTCATCCACAGAATTTTTCTCAGTTGAGCACACACCCTCATCTCCCATTTTTCCTCCTGCCACAGTCTCCAAAGCAGATCTGATGGCCTGTTTGACTGTTTTTATCTAAATCATGTGAAGAGGACTCACCAGGTTGCCATTAACCATTTCCCTGCACACAGTAACACTCACCATGGGTAGTGGCTGTAGTAGCTGGAGAGGGAGAGGTTTCTGTCTCACTGAGAGGGAAAAAGAAAGTGGGTGTCTCAGAAGTGAAGGCACTATAAAATGACTGCATCAACTCATGATATAGAGGGAGTTGGAAAGCCTAGTGAGTGTGTTTCACATTGTTAGCAGTGAATCTATCAATTGGCACTATGTATGTTACAGTTTTTCCTTAGTACAGCTTTTTTTTTGTGTGTGTGTGTGGTGCTCATTCAAGCAAGGTGGCCAAGGGCTGAGCTTTTTATAAAGCTGTCATGTGTAGGTAGGAGAGACAGGCTCTGACCCCAAAAGATCACAATGTGAATGTATCAGAGACGTGAAAGGCCAGGGAAAAATAGAGGCACAGAGAGAGAAAGTGACTTCTCTAAAGTCACACAAAAGTAGCAGAGTCCAGGCCCTGCCCACTCCACTGACTTGCCCCAGGTTTTGGACAATTTGCTGACAGCTCCTCCCCAGGCAGGGGTGATCCCTGGGAGCTGGGTTCCACACAGCTGTAGCTACTTGTGACAGTGCCTGACAAAAGTGAAACGGTTTTTCAGCCCATCAGCACAATCATGAGCTCAGTCTATAGCCTCTGAAAATGAATTTAAACAGCACTGACACTATCAAACATGATTTGAAGTGACTGTTATTTTGTGCCTCGCTTTGCAAGGCCAAGATGAAGATAATTTCCTGTATTGTCTGTAATATGATTAGGTAGTTTCTTGCCCACTCATGTTTCTGGATTTTTCAGCTTGAGCAACAGTCATTGCTAATATCAAGTCTAGGTCTGGAAGATCTGTACAAGCTTACCCATAATTTTTATCTCAGTAATTGAAATGCTTTCAGCTCAGAAAAGGCATGAGTAGTTTTCAGAGTTAGAAGTAAGAATATGGTTACTTCATTTATTTTACCAAGATTAATGTCTGCATGGGAAAAATACAGAAAAGAAATTGTGGGCAATTTTCTAACTAACTATGAATGTAAAAAAAAAAAAAGTTTGGACTGCAAATAGGGATTTTCTGTGCCTGCCTAGTGCTGTGCTGCTGAAGTCTGCAATCAGCTCTTTCATGGATTCCTGAAACATACAAATGACTCTTCATTAGAGCATAACTTGAACATCTTCATGTTAACACATCCCTATTTGCTCTCTCCCTCCTTTTTTTAGATCGAATACAAGCTTTGCAATGGGTCTGACAAGGAATGTGTGTCTCCCACAGCCAAGTCCACAAAGAAGGAAACACTGAAGGTATGTGCAAAGCAGCCAAGTCAGTATCAGCTGACTTTCTTTTACAAAACAAGTAGGACCTTCCAACCCAACCACTGGGAACTACTCTGAGACATTTCCAAGACCCAGAGAAGCCTCCAAGTCTTTTAGGAGTCACTACAGGCCAAGGGCATTTACAGTCTTTATATAAAGGATTTCTATTGTTACATACTGCAAGCAGCAAATCAGGGTAATATTTTCTCTCCCGTTTGTATGTTCCAGAGCCATTAGGTGCTTGGACTCTTGCTTCTCTTCCAAACCAAAAGTATAAATAATCTGATTTAGATGCAATTAGGTTTAATATCCTTACTTTGAGAAGTGGCAGGACTGGGTGTTCAGTCTTTTTTCCATTTTCCCCAAAAAGAAAAGCCGAATTAGATTATGTTTAGTGGAGCTTCAGGACCAAAGAAAACACCTGCTATTGCATTAGGGTTTTGCTCTTCCTGTGCTTATTTCTGTGGAACCTGTGCTGGGTCACATTCTGGCTGTGCTATACATAGCTGCCCTTAATGCATTCTGTTCTTTCCTTCCCAAAAGAGGCCACGGTTACAGCTGCTTTGTTTTCTCTGTTCTCAACCAGGTACAAAAAAGAAATTACAGACAGGAGAAGAAAAGAGCTACCAAACAACTCTTCAGTGCTCTGAAGGATCCCAGTGTAGTGATCACAGCAGACTGGCTGAAGGTATTTCATACAGACCATTCCTTCTGAGGCTGTAGGAAATAATGAGAAGTAGTTGATATCTGAAGCTTATGCACTAACACTTCTTCAGGAACGCTGGATAATTTTGAGCTGAAGTTGCTGTAAAGCTATACTTAAATCACTGCTATAAAAGGGGATTTAGGGAAAATTTTACTTTCCATCTTCACCTAACTCAATCCATCTATTCCCTGTCCTTAAGTAGCCATGAAGTCTCAAAAGCACACAGTACAAAAGGAAGTGATGAAGTTTCTTTCTTTCTTCCTCTCTGAGTCTGCTGGTCTCTTCCCAGGGATGTGTTTTTGTATTGAAGAGGGAATGAACAGACAGGGTAACAGCTTGGAAATGGGCACATACAGCTTCTTCTATTGACAAGTGGATTTTATGCTGTCACAGTGCAGAATTAAATATACTGGAGCTGATGGCAACTGTAATTTCTTCTTGTGCAAAAAAAACTTTGTATGTGGCAAAATAAATTTAGACTGACGTGGAGGGACATTACCTTTGAGGACAGTTGTTCTTTTTTGGGGCTATTTAATCTTCTTAACTAATAGTGAATTGGCTGCCCCTTTTATAATGACAACATTATAAACACACAGATCTATAATTTCACAAAGCAATACATTCACATTTGATTGGTGTGAAAAACTTTCAGCATTGTTCTATAACCAGCATTAGAGGCCAGAAAAGTGAGAAAAGTATGGTTTATTTGAGAGATTAGATTGGCACCAAAATGTTTCCACAGTGTTGGTGATAGATAAATGTTGAGATTTTTTAAAATACAAAATACCTGTTGCATGTTTTCTATGGCTGGAAATTTCTGGCTCAGCAACAAATAATGGTGGGCCACAAAATCAGAATGCTGACATAAAAATTGACATGTGGCCTATGCATGTTGAATTCAGGAAGATCTTAGGGAAAATCTAACCTTACTGAGAAACTTCCCCATTCTTAAAGGTGTTATTGTTAATATACACTATCAATGTCTTCTATACAAGAGAGTGTGAGCTTTGAGCTTGACACAGAAGGGAACCAGCTGGAGAAGGTGCTTTTTAAAATGGGGTATTTGACAAGACCCATTCATAGCTCTGTTCTGCAGAACACTATTACAGTGACTTATAAGTCAAGTTAGAGTAGGTATAACATTTTTCTATGCAATGTTCTAATTGGTGAGTCCTCTGTGGTTATTACTAAATCTCTCTCACATGGGCCAGAAGTGCTGATTGCCTAAAAAAATTAACCAAGCTGCCTACAAGAAGCCAGTAATAAAAACATGAAGACTAGATTCTAATAGCCAGATTTACCAAGTCTGGGACTTTACTAAAAGATCCTTAAGACTATTGAGATAATGTAGTGTATTCTCCTAAGGAAGTATATTTTCCTAAGGCAGTCCTTGGGAGAAACACAATACTGGAAATACTTTATTAATAAATACTGTTTTTCTTTTAAGGAGCAAATTAAATGCAACTTTATCTTCTCTCCCTGCTTCCTTTCAGATTCGTGGGACTTTGAAGAGTTGGACCAAGCTATGGTGTGTTCTGAAACCAGGAGTGCTGCTGATTTATAAGACACCAAAGATTGGACAGTGGGTTGGGACAATCTTGCTCCATTCTTGTGAGCTCATCGAGAGACCCTCCAAAAAGGATGGCTTCTGTTTTAAGCTTTTTCATCCCTTGGATCAATCCATCTGGGCTGTGAAGGTAACAGTTGATGAGTCAAATAACCTCTTCTTGGTCATCAGTGCCTGAGCACTAGTATTATCTAGCATTGATATTATCTAGATTTGAAGTTATTCAGTTGCTGTCAGTGGTGGTGAACAGACTGTATAAAGAGATCAAAAAAATGAAGCTTGGCCATGGTATGACATCAAAAGAATGTGGTGCACTGTGATAGAAGTATGTAGATTCTTGGTGTATAGATGCATGCACAGGATGAGGAAAGGAGAAACCTTTCACTGCAGGAAAAAAAAAGATCAGTACCTGGAAGTTCTATAAATCTGTGGCCTACATCTTTAAAAAGAGCTGAGGAATAGACCCAATTAACTGGCTTCCCCAAAACAAGGGCACACAAATCACCAAGTGCTTTGCAGGACACTGGAAGAGGGCTGGCAAGGTGACAAAAAACAGATTAATAATTTGACTCTTTTATATCTAATGCCTCTGAGGTTTGGGTTAATTTGCAATGCCCTTGGAACTCAGTGGTCTGCTCAAGCCTTGACTGTTCCACGAGTGACTTTGGATAGGTTGCCTCAGTTTTCTCTCCTTTGAAATGGAAAGAGAAAGTTTTTCTCCCCTTCACTCTGAGTTGCTGTTCAGTCTTGTTACTCACAGGCTGAGACAGTCTCTTCCTGTACACACGGTGCCTCCTGCAGCGATGTCTGGATCTCCCTGCAACACAAATGATTAATAGTTTCTCACACTTCTTAAAATAAGTCCCTGCAAATTTCAGTATGGCATTTCTTTTTCTATTTTCCTTTAAAAATAGGCAAAAATAAAAAATAATTATCTAATGCCTAGGAATGAAGAAGCACTGAGAGCAACGTCTGTTTGATACCCTGAAGACAAAACTTAAATATTCTTGAACTCTTGTTTCCTCATTAAAACCAGTGACTCAGCAGAGTTATTGCAGGTATAAATTCTCTAGGAGCTATCACCAGTGTGAGCAAGGCCTTGCAAGCTAGTGTCTTGCTGCAAGGTGTTCAGCAGAATCCATCTACTTGGAAAGACTCATGCGAGCAGGAGGAAGACATTTGTCATTGGCATCAGAAGATCTAACCAAGTGGAGGGGAAACCCTATGGGAGCACATCAGGCAGGCTCACTCCTGCTCATCCTTGCAGTTAACCAGTTTTAAACACAGCTATACAATTACTGTAAAAAAGTCTCACTATTTTTAATAAGGTAGGAGGAGAGAATGAAAATTAACCTCAACAACCAGGGGCAGAAGCTGCTGTTTTCTCTCAGCATCTCAGCTCTGATTTGTGCCTAAATGCACTGCTTTTGCTTTAAGTCCCAAAGGTTTCATTGCTACCTTGCTTCTTACTCAGTTAAAAAAGTACCAAAACTCTCAAAATTCAGAGCATGCACCCAAGAAGGTTGTCAATCATTTGCTGTCCATCAACAGAAAAATTCCTTGTAACTTGACAAGTCAGACAAATTCTTCTGAGAAGCACAACTGGGAGATGTAGTGAAAAAGTTGAATGGAAAGTAGAGTCAGGTACTGAAACAGTATCACTGACTGATGTGTTGTGCTGGAATGCCCTTCCCTTGCTAGGAATCATCCAAAGGAAAAGGAGTTTTTATCAGTATGTATATGTGCTTGTGCCTCTGTAAGTATATCTAATTCTTGTGTCTCTTGAGAAAATAGATGACAGAAATGGGAATTAGCATAATAAATCTGAAGGGAATGTTTGTAGATTGGAGGAAGTCCCAAGAGGTTTGAATTTTAAAGTCAAAATAATACTCTAAATCACTTGAGACAGATCTTTAGCAATCTCCACTGGAGCTGCACAGCAGGATATTTCCTGAAAGCCGTGCTCGGCCTGGATCGTTGGTTAGGTGTGAGGGAAGCTTCCAGCCACAAGATGAGCAGCAAAATCCACACCAAGAAGAAATCGGCCAGTGAGCTGCATGATGTCAAAGAAGCTGTCTGCACTCTGACAACAGTTTAAGGCTGAAACTGCTAAAAATGCTGTTTCATTTTATGTCATTTCATGGCCTTCTTTAAAAAGCAACTGGAGCAGAATTGATTGATGTAAATTGGTTATGTATAACTGCAAAGAAAGCCTATTTCTCATGAAATATAGATTAGCTTGGGCTGAAGCATAAAACCCAAGTTAGTGTCCATCACAAAAGAAGCAAGATTTGGCTGAACTACTTCCACTTTTGGCTAAAATGGCTTGTGAAATGTTGAAGGTTTTTCTGGACTAGAGTTAATGGTCCAGGTCCAGCTTTGACTGACACGAGTGAACTTGCAGTTAAGTGAGGGAAATTAATTACCACCTTTGTATGTGTTGGCCCAGCTGTTCAGCAGATGTTTGGATCTAACTGTGGGGTTCAGCCTTGGAGCAAATCTCTGCTTCAAACACTGCCCAAGGCATTTATGCTTGTGCTAGCCAATTAAATCTGATAGGCAGGCATTTAACTTTAGTTAGAGCAGGGTGAAATTTTGGGATGCCTTTCAGAAGGTGGGTAGGTCAGATGTAAGACCACTACTTATAGTTGAAAGCTAAATATATGCACCAGGGAACTTTTTTCCTATAAAGCTCTCTGATGTCTAGAGTTGCAGCTTATTCTGACATTTATTTAGAAAACTAAATAACTTTGGGTCAGACCCACTGAATCTTTGAATATATATATATATTTATTTTTTTTTCAAAGAACTTTGAGTTATTCCTTTAAATTATTTTTTCTTTAATTAAATAATGGGGTTGTTCTGCTGCTTTTACAGTTGTTTGTTCACTTAGTTTGCTCTTCATCCTTACAGTGATCCACCATACTGTTAATGAAAGGGATATTTTTTCCCCTTTTTTTAAGCTTTGTTTCATGACTCTTCAGGACTAGATGTCTCGCCATCTAGACCACTGTGAGTCCCCTGTTTGTCAAAGCCAAATCAAGCCCTGTCTGATAATGAGTCTCAGATCAAATGGAAATACAAGATCTGAAGCTGTTCCTTTCTTAGCTGCACTGTCCAGAGGTTGCAGTTGAGCTCTGAGTCCTAGTGTAGCAGGGAGAAGATTCACTCTGCAGTGGGAGATGGTCTTTGTCTGGGAGGCTTTAGGTGCTGAACAGCGTGATGCTCAAGGGCCACGAGACAGCATCGTTGTTTCAGAACTGCTTTAGAGATGCAGCAGCAGTATCGTGACTGCTAATGAGTTGTTCTTAATTACTCACATCTGCTCCTTCCTTCCTTTCCCATCACAATTGTGCACACCACTCCGCCCAGAAAGGGTAGAAAGACACTGAACAGTCGATTGCATTTCTGTCCTTAGGTCTTTTTGTCTTTGTGCATTTGCAGGGCCCAAAGGGAGAAAATGTTGGTTCGATCACTCTGCCTCTTCCCAGCAGCTACTTGATTTTCAGAGCAGCCTCCGAATCAGATGGTAAGGTTTGGTCTCTGTTTGTTTTCCCCAGATGGAATACTTTGTGCTAGCTAAGAAAGTAGTTTGATAAAAAAATCAATTGGTATGTAAAGGAAAAGATGGTGGCTCACCCAGCATAAACTGCTGTTTGTTAGCAATGATCAGAACAGGTCAAGCAGATGACAGGCACGTTTCATATTCCTCACTGAACAACCACCTATCTGGCTACATGTATGGCAGAAGGGGCTATGCCTGTAGCTGTGGAAAAAACCCAGGCCTCCATCTGTCACTAGGATGGCATCAGTTGCATCAAAATTACATAGTAGACCATGGTTTACAGTATAGCAGGCCCAGCTGCTGATGACTCCACATGTAAAATACCATTCTGGGAATTCACAACATTAGGGGAGGTAACTGTCGGTCAATGTAACAGCCATGACAGCTTGTCATGTGAGAATCCCTGTAAATTACTTCAGCAGACCTAAAATATCAGTAATTTTTAAGTAGATAAGAAGATTAAAAGCATGTTTTCATTCCATTTGACCTTCAGACTACTGTGGTTTGTTTGGGTTTTTTTTTGCCATAGCAAATTAACCCAGGCTGTTCATTTTATGAATCTTTTTGATCTACCCCATCAAGGATGCACATGTAGCCAATGTTCTCCTTTGGGTCTCATCTAGAGTAAGTTCAAGGACACTGATTTTTTTTGATGGAGCACAGTGGGCTTTGAAAGCAGCATTCTTCTGGGACAGTAAGAAAGTTTTACATATTCTTAAAGGCTGGAAATGAGATAATGCCAAATGCACCTTTGACATGGCACTTAGAATAGGAGGAAACCTTCTTTTGTGACAGGCTTGGTGTGTTGTTCCTCCTACTGCTGTGCAAAGAGGGCTGGTTGTAGTGAGGGGCACCATCTTGACACTGAAAGCTGCTTGCAGGTGCCAGTGTAATGAAATATTGAAATAAGCAGAACATGTATAGAGCCATAGAATTGCAGCTGTTTCTTTGATTATGCTTTTGTAGCTTACAAAACAGTACAGCTTACTTGTGTAAAGGAATACAGGATCCAACCCAGCCTCAAATCACCCGTCTAGAAAGGGATAGGTTGATACAATAGTTTCATGCATGAAAAAATAGTTTCATGAAAAAATAGTGCTGTTTGGGTAGAGCTGCTCAATTACAGGCATTTCAAACCCTGCTTATACAGACAGCCCACAGAGCAGCTATACGGAGCAGTCCTACTGAGTTCTTAGGCAACCAAATAGGGTCAAGAACTGTCTGTCAATCCAGATTTTCTAAATTATTATTGTCTTAAACATCTGTTGCGGTTTGGGGTCA
>VYZU01059723.1:11362-31932 GCA_013401355.1 Ceyx cyanopectus
AAATGTGCATTAAAACGCTATCTTGTGGGGAGTGGATTTGTCATTATTCATTTACTTGGTGGATGGGGGATGATATTCCTCCTCTTCCTCAGTTGGGCTTTGGAGACTGCCCTGCCTGGTCTGAGTTCCACAGCCATCATCCCAACACTTACTGAAGAAAGGGAAGCATCAGGGTTTGGAGTTTAAGGAGATAACTCACTACTGTCAAGATAAATATCACCCCACTCAGAGAGTCAGCTGCTGGAATGCAAAGAGATTCCAACAATCATTATCTGAAGGCAGTTGATACACCCCAGGATGAAGCATCTCTCTCCAGGATGGATTTCTGTCCCTTCCAGCATCTTTTGGGATGGCTTCAGACACCAAGCCCTCTTTTTGTATGATTCAAAGAGCTTGAAGTGTTAAGAACAACACAAAGAGATATTTAAAGCAGGGGGGGCACTGAAGATTCCAGTTAAACTTTTGTCAAATGCTCAAGTCCCACCAGATCCCAGAAAAAAACCAGATAACAGCTTTCAGGTGATCCAGAGCAGACTAAATCCTTCAGAGATTCAACCAAAACCTCCCAAGTCAGATCTCCATTAGTTTGGTTCTTTTTTGCTTATCCAGTTTTGGGGATGCTCCCTATGCCAGCTTTACTCAGGCAAACAAGGTCAACCTCCTCAGAAACTCAGCTTTCTTGCTCCTGCTTCTCAAGAGCACTTGTTCCAAGTTGATTTAATTTCAAGTTTATTTGATTTACACCCTCAGAACTTGGGGCAGGCAGGGTTTGTAGCTGCTGCCAGTGAAATATATTGAATTAAGGCTTAAACACAGAACTTGCTTCTAGCTGAATTGCACTTAAAGGCACTGAGAAGAAAAAGCATTTGAAGACTCACTTCAAAATGTTTTTAACATCTTACTTGTAGATAAGTTTAATACTTGAAACACTTGATAAATTGAGAGCATTTCAGTGACACAGCTGAAAGCAACAAATGAAGACATTACCTCTTTTTGGCAAAGGCTGAGTTTTTCCAGAATTTTGCATTTGTCTTCCACTAGTTCAGCAATTTTATTGGCAAGCTGTTTTTCCCTTCCTAAAAAGAGGACAGGCAGTTAAGTGTTGCAACATTCAAAGAATTAAAGGAGGGGAAAAAGGGGAAAAAAAANCCCAAACTCCAACAATTAAATTTATTTGAAAACAGGACTATTTCAGACAAAACTACTCCAACATAAAATAACTTTAAAGCCATGTCCTCATTCCATTTAGTAGAATATATAAGGGGTATCAACACACATAGATAGGATGAGCTCCTTGCAGAATTCACATGTACATGGGATCTTATGAAAATAAGAGTATTTCTAAGGATAACTAGGAAAAACCTACCTGTTTCTCACTTTCCTGGAGATGGCAATTTTCATCTACTGCATCTTGAATGGATGTCCTGAGTCTCTCTGTATTAATCTGATATACTTTCAGGGTGGATTTAGCCTAAGAGAACAGAAGAGTGTTGTTTAAACAGGACAGCTGAAGATGTAAGTGGAGACACAATGGTATTATTTGACTTTTTCAACAGAAAGTATAAAGAAGATTGGCTGTACCTCATCAATTTGTGACTGGATAGATTTTGCTTCATTTTCTAAAGACTCCACTTTCTTCTGAATTTCAGCCACCTGAAAATTATTAGTTGTCATATAGCTTCTACCACAGATTTGACTGAAAAGGTCTAGGCAATTAAGAAGTTAGATTTCAAGCTGAGGCAGTTTTAACACCAGTAAAAACAGCTTTTCTTATTTTCTTCTGTGGATAAAATTTTTCAAATATGCAACAGGGAGTATGAGGGGAGACAAAATGGAAATGTAGTTTTTATTTCAAAAAACACAAAGAGAATAGCTTGACTTTTCCACAGATTTTTTTTTTTAGGGGAGAAATGAGAAAAAAAAATAGCAGCAAACACAGGATTCTATTTATTCTTACCAAGTTATCACTTTCTGATTGCTTAGATTTTTCTTCTTCCAGTTGTTTTTCTAGATTCTCTATTTTTTCATTGAGTTCCAAGTTTGACTTCTCCAGCTTTTCATGCATTTCCTAAATTGAGTTGTTTTCACAGTGTGAAACATTTGACATTAAGTACAAAAGGAAGACAACAAGTATGTTTTAAAAGTGACAGCAAATTACATTTAACAAATTCCACCATATCAAGGATAAATCTCAAAGTACTCTAGAGACTCTTTCATGTTAACAAAGCTTGGAATAATTAGCTCCACAGGACATCTACCCAAACCTGAGGTGCAGAATGGGACAAATCTAGGGTTTTCTAATTACATACATTTTATAGATCCTANATGTTCTGTTGGTTTGTATTATTTTAATAGGAGCAGCATTTTTCCTGAAACAATGCCTTAAACTGTAGAAAACATAATTTCCACTTATTTTTACCTCGAAAAAGGATGCATCTGTTGATTCTTTCATAACATTATCATCCTTCAAAGATACTTCTAAATCTTCATACTAAAAAGAAAAAAAACCATACATAAATAAGCACTTTGTCAGAATGTACATGAAGAATTGCTTAAATAATAGCATTAGTGTATGATGCTCTGGTTTGAAACACAACTACCACCTAAATATTCACAAATTTACATTGCTGGAAATCAGGAAAGCCTCAGCCCTAGCAGATGAACCCAGTGGCATAAAACAAAGACATTCTAAAGCTGCTGCCAGTGAAATATATTGAATTAAGGCTTAAACACAGAACTTGCTTCTAGCTGAATTGCACTTAAAGGCACTGAGAAGAAAAAGCATTTGAAGACTCACTTCAAAATGTTTTTAACATCTTACTTGTAGATAAGTTTAATACTTGAAACACTTGATAAATTGAGAGCATTTCAGTGACACAGCTGAAAGCAACAAATGAAGACATTACCTCTTTTTGGCAAAGGCTGAGTTTTTCCAGAATTTTGCATTTGTCTTCCACTAGTTCAGCAATTTTATTGGCAAGCTGTTTTTCCCTTCCTAAAAAGAGGACAGGCAGTTAAGTGTTGCAACATTCAAAGAATTAAAGGAGGGGAAAAAGGGGAAAAAAAATAAGCTTACCTACATAAAGTCGACTTCTAACCTGAAATAAAAAGAACAAATAAATGCTGAAAATCTCTGAATAATTATATTCCATAACCCTTAGATGTTCAAGAAGGGAATTTCCTACCTGCTGGGCATCCCACCCAGATGCAGCACGGTGGGAAACACTAAATAAGTGGCTGCCACTTGGGGTCTAATGTCCTAGAATCAAAAATCTAACAAACTGCAGGGCAAAATCTGCCACAAATGGACAGGGCAAAGTGCACAACTTGGCTGAATCCATAAAATTTAACAGAACATTATTTGTGTCAAGGCTGAGTCTGGATCACNGAAAATAAGAGTATTTCTAAGGATAACTAGGAAAAACCTACCTGTTTCTCACTTTCCTGGAGATGGCAATTTTCATCTACTGCATCTTGAATGGATGTCCTGAGTCTCTCTGTATTAATCTGATATACTTTCAGGGTGGATTTAGCCTAAGAGAACAGAAGAGTGTTGTTTAAACAGGACAGCTGAAGATGTAAGTGGAGACACAATGGTATTATTTGACTTTTTCAACAGAAAGTATAAAGAAGATTGGCTGTACCTCATCAATTTGTGACTGGATAGATTTTGCTTCATTTTCTAAAGACTCCACTTTCTTCTGAATTTCAGCCACCTGAAAATTATTAGTTGTCATATAGCTTCTACCACAGATTTGACTGAAAAGGTCTAGGCAATTAAGAAGTTAGATTTCAAGCTGAGGCAGTTTTAACACCAGTAAAAACAGCTTTTCTTATTTTCTTCTGTGGATAAAATTTTTCAAATATGCAACAGGGAGTATGAGGGGAGACAAAATGGAAATGTAGTTTTTATTTCAAAAAACACAAAGAGAATAGCTTGACTTTTCCACAGATTTTTTTTTTTAGGGGAGAAATGAGAAAAAAAAATAGCAGCAAACACAGGATTCTATTTATTCTTACCAAGTTATCACTTTCTGATTGCTTAGATTTTTCTTCTTCCAGTTGTTTTTCTAGATTCTCTATTTTTTCATTGAGTTCCAAGTTTGACTTCTCCAGCTTTTCATGCATTTCCTAAATTGAGTTGTTTTCACAGTGTGAAACATTTGACATTAAGTACAAAAGGAAGACAACAAGTATGTTTTAAAAGTGACAGCAAATTACATTTAACAAATTCCACCATATCAAGGATAAATCTCAAAGTACTCTAGAGACTCTTTCATGTTAACAACTGGAAGAGNAAAAAATTGTCAAATTTTCTTGTTCTAATAGAAGTAATTTTTAATGTAACTGTTAGAAAAGCTTCCCTTAATTTAAAATACCTCACTTTTATGTCATTTTCAGTAACCCAGGAGTAAAAGAATGCTCTTAAAAATTGTTTTTTGGGGTTTTGGTATGTTCTGTTGGTTTGTATTATTTTAATAGGAGCAGCATTTTTCCTGAAACAATGCCTTAAACTGTAGAAAACATAATTTCCACTTATTTTTACCTCGAAAAAGGATGCATCTGTTGATTCTTTCATAACATTATCATCCTTCAAAGATACTTCTAAATCTTCATACTAAAAAGAAAAAAAACCATACATAAATAAGCACTTTGTCAGAATGTACATGAAGAATTGCTTAAATAATAGCATTAGTGTATGATGCTCTGGTTTGAAACACAACTACCACCTAAATATTCACAAATTTACATTGCTGGAAATCAGGAAAGCCTCAGCCCTAGCAGATGAACCCAGTGGCATAAAACAAAGACATTCTAAAGCTGCTGCCAGTGAAATATATTGAATTAAGGCTTAAACACAGAACTTGCTTCTAGCTGAATTGCACTTAAAGGCACTGAGAAGAAAAAGCATTTGAAGACTCACTTCAAAATGTTTTTAACATCTTACTTGTAGATAAGTTTAATACTTGAAACACTTGATAAATTGAGAGCATTTCAGTGACACAGCTGAAAGCAACAAATGAAGACATTACCTCTTTTTGGCAAAGGCTGAGTTTTTCCAGAATTTTGCATTTGTCTTCCACTAGTTCAGCAATTTTATTGGCAAGCTGTTTTTCCCTTCCTAAAAAGAGGACAGGCAGTTAAGTGTTGCAACATTCAAAGAATTAAAGGAGGGGAAAAAGGGGAAAAAAAATAAGCTTACCTACATAAAGTCGACTTCTAACCTGAAATAAAAAGAACAAATAAATGCTGAAAATCTCTGAATAATTATATTCCATAACCCTTAGATGTTCAAGAAGGGAATTTCCTACCTGCTGGGCATCCCACCCAGATGCAGCACGGTGGGAAACACTAAATAAGTGGCTGCCACTTGGGGTCTAATGTCCTAGAATCAAAAATCTAACAAACTGCAGGGCAAAATCTGCCACAAATGGACAGGGCAAAGTGCACAACTTGGCTGAATCCATAGAATTTAACAGAACATTATTTGTGTCAAGGCTGAGTCTGGATCACATGCTTAACCTACAACAGGTCCCTCTGATTTTCCACCTTTCCTCCTCATTTAAAGCCATGGGACTGTCAAAGAGTCCAAGTAGTAGAAAAAAAGGAAGAAAGTAATAAAAACATTTTATCCTATCATTTCCACCCGAAATAAAACCAAGCCTCATTTACTTTTGAGTAATTAACCATTAATTCTTCAAAAAGCAGTCAGTACATCAGCATGGATGACTGCAAAAGTCATCAATAACTTCATAGAATGGTTAGGGATTCCAGTATTGCATTTATTTAAATCATCAGCTGAGGTCCCACAAAGAGTGGAAGATCTCTATAGCCCTCAAAAATTATTTAAGGGCTAACTTTGAAAGTCTGGTGTAGAAATTTAAAAGGGAAGGAAANAGCTATTTGGCTTACTCACTTTCTATTTCCTGAGACAAAGTAAGCAGTATGTCCTACCAGAATCTCAAGCTTTTGAAAAACATACCAATTTTCATGCACTGCTCTGCCCCCTAGAAAAAATGAAAAAAATACTTAAAAAAAATTGTCAAATTTTCTTGTTCTAATAGAAGTAATTTTTAATGTAACTGTTAGAAAAGCTTCCCTTAATTTAAAATACCTCACTTTTATGTCATTTTCAGTAACCCAGGAGTAAAAGAATGCTCTTAAAAATTGTTTTTTGGGGTTTTGGTATGTTCTGTTGGTTTGTATTATTTTAATAGGAGCAGCATTTTTCCTGAAACAATGCCTTAAACTGTAGAAAACATAATTTCCACTTATTTTTACCTCGAAAAAGGATGCATCTGTTGATTCTTTCATAACATTATCATCCTTCAAAGATACTTCTAAATCTTCATACTAAAAAGAAAAAAAAAACATACATAAATAAGCACTTTGTCAGAATGTACATGAAGAATTGCTTAAATAATAGCATTAGTGTATGATGCTCTGGTTTGAAACACAACTACCACCTAAATATTCACAAATTTACATTGCTGGAAATCAGGAAAGCCTCAGCCCTAGCAGATGAACCCAGTGGCATAAAACAAAGACATTCTAAAGCTGCTGCCAGTGAAATATATTGAATTAAGGCTTAAACACAGAACTTGCTTCTAGCTGAATTGCACTTAAAGGCACTGAGAAGAAAAAGCATTTGAAGACTCACTTCAAAATGTTTTTAACATCTTACTTGTAGATAAGTTTAATACTTGAAACACTTGATAAATTGAGAGCATTTCAGTGACACAGCTGAAAGCAACAAATGAAGACATTACCTCTTTTTGGCAAAGGCTGAGTTTTTCCAGAATTTTGCATTTGTCTTCCACTAGTTCAGCAATTTTATTGGCAAGCTGTTTTTCCCTTCCTAAAAAGAGGACAGGCAGTTAAGTGTTGCAACATTCAAAGAATTAAAGGAGGGGAAAAAGGGGAAAAAAAATAAGCTTACCTACATAAAGTCGACTTCTAACCTGAAATAAAAAGAACAAATAAATGCTGAAAATCTCTGAATAATTATATTCCATAACCCTTAGATGTTCAGGAAGGGAATTTCCTACCTGCTGGGCATCCCACCCAGATGCAGCACGGTGGGAAACACTAAATAAGTGGCTGCCACTTGGGGTCTAATGTCCTAGAATCAAAAATCTAACAAACTGCAGGGCAAAATCTGCCACAAATGGACAGGGCAAAGTGCACAACTTGGCTGAATCCATAAAATTTAACAGAACATTATTTGTGTCAAGGCTGAGTCTGGATCACATGCTTAACCTACAACAGGTCCCTCTGATTTTCCACCTTTCCTCCTCATTTAAAGCCATGGGACTGTCAAAGAGTCCAAGTAGTAGAAAAAAAGGAAGAAAGTAATAAAAACATTTTATCCTATCATTTCCACCCGAAATAAAACCAAGCCTCATTTACTTTTGAGTAATTAACCATTAATTCTTCAAAAAGCAGTCAGTACATCAGCATGGATGACTGCAAAAGTCATCAATAACTTCATAGAATGGTTAGGGATTCCAGTATTGCATTTATTTAAATCATCAGCTGAGGTCCCACAAAGAGTGGAAGATCTCTATAGCCCTCAAAAATTATTTAAGGGCTAACTTTGAAAGTCTGGTGTAGAAATTTAAAAGGGAAGGAAAAAGGAAGCATTACTACACTGAGTTTCATGGTGTTTCCTTCAACAGTCACTCAGTACATGCTGAAATATTTACTGCCCTGAAAAAAAAGAGACTCATTCTCAATTTATCTTTCAGAAGGATTCTAAAATCAGCCATCACAAAGTTAAGACTCTGAAACATTACCTTGAAAAGAAGAACCATTTCAAATCAGACCATTAAATGCACTCAACACATCTTGAACACTTACTGATTGGTAACTTCTGTACAAGAACAAGAGAATTGTAAAGGCTCCAACAATGCCTCCACAAATCACTATTTCCCATGGGAAACCACACAGATCAGGACCAGGTCTCATATCTTCAGGCAGTGAGGCCACAGCCTGGAAAATAAATTGAAAAGCTTGAAACTAAAGGAAAGAAAGGTCAATATTTTCCAAAGAAGTAGACTTTACATGTTGACTTAAATTTCCTTCTAAGGCTTGAACACCTCTATTTTTCCAAAACTCTGAAAAAAACAGTTATCAGAAGCCTTTGCTTTTTAAATTATACATTTACCAAGGGAAAAAAAGAAATAAGTTCCCACACAATATGATGATGGCTAGATAAAGCTCTAAAAGCTTTTCTTTCTCTACCTACTAGCTAAGCTATCCTTCAAGTTTTCTACCCGATTCACTCTTAAAATAATCAATAATATTTTATGATTTACCAGTGGAAAACTTATCTGGTAGAAAAACCTGTTTAACTAACTTTATGCTGCAGTAACACACTGACCACAGCCAATTATTGAACCCATGTTAAAGATGTGAGCACAGCCGCGTTTTATTGGATCGCTGCTTCTTCCAATATTTATTAACCCCATTTTAAAGACGTAAACACAGCCGCGTTTTATCGGATCGCTGCTTCTTCAAAGGCACAACCTGCTTAACTCCTCTCCCGTCTGCTACGTGCGAGCGGCGCTGCAGAAGCAGCCGCGATGCCGCGAAGGCTTCGCTCCGCTCTCTTTGGTCAAGCGGCGGCTCCCCGGGGCCGCTGTCGGGGCAGCAGCGGGGGGCAGCTTCAGCACAGCCCCCAAGCTGCCGATGCGCAGCCCGAGGAGCCGCTGCACAAAACCCCTCGCTACTCGCTTGGTGGGGGTTTCCAGAGCTAACCCACGGGCGGACGCGGGTCCCGCACTCACCCTACGCGCCCCTTCCAAGGCCAATGCGCAGCAGCGCTCCGCGCTCTCCCGCAAGCCCAGCCACCACCCGCCGGGGTCCGGAGCAACCCCGCGGCCGCCGGCAGCCATTTTACCGCGGCCGGCTGCGGCCCCTTCCGGCTCGTCGCTTGACAACCGGGCTGTTCCACCGCCAACGATGCGGGGGGGGGGAGCAGAGATGAACCATCGCTGCCGAAGGAAGCGGGGGGAACAGCGCAGGCACAGCTTGCAGCAGCCGGGAGAGCCTCGGCGGGCTGTACCAAGAGCGGGGGTGTGGAGCGGGAGATGCCACTGAGAACGCGAGGCTCCGAGCGGCGGGCCCAAGGGGGGGTGCGCGGCGGTCGGGGGTGCCCTGTACCCGCATGCGGGTGCGGGAAGCCGCACGGCTCCACTAGCTCCGCCAACAGCCCCATGGGCGGGCGGGATTCTTCTCGGAGCGAACGGCGCTGCCCCGCTCCCGTTGCTCACTGCAGAGACGCGCCGGGAAACTCACCCCGCCTCTGCCGTCCGAGGTCTCCATCGGTACCCGCTCCAGCAGACAACCCTCTGAACCGTGTCCCGCGGGAAGGGGCTGCCCCAGCGGGGCACACACGGGGCACCTGGCCGGGCGCTGGGGTTGCTGGCACGGAGCCGGAGAGGCGGGGCGGGGGGTGGTGGCAACAGGTGCTGGGCTCGGCAGCGGCGGCCAACGCGTGGCCGAGGCCGCCCTGGGAGGCGGGAGGAGCCACGGTAGCGTAAAGTGCTTTTCTGTAGCCAAGGCATGGAATCGTTTGGTTGGAAGAGACCTTTAAGGTCATCGAGTCCAGCTGTTCACCCTGCACTGCCAGGGTCCCTAAACCATGTCCCCCAGCACCACAGCCACACGGTTCTTAAACACTTCCAGGGATGGGGACTCCACCACCTCCCTGGGCAGCCCATTCCAATGCCTAACCACCCTCTCTGGAAAGAAATTCCTCCTGATATCCAACCTAAATTTCCCTTGGCACAACTTGAAGCCATTCCCCCTCGTCCTGGCATTTTTAACTTGGGAGAAGAGGTCGATCCCCACCTCTCCACAACCTCCCTTCACAGAATCACAGAGTGTTAGGGGTTGGAAGGGAGCTGGAAGATCATCTAGTCCAACCCCCCCTGCCAGAGCAGGGGCACCTAGACCAAGTCACCCAGGAACACATCCAGGTGGGTCTGGAATGTCTCCAGAGGAGTCTCCACAACCTCCCTGGGCAGACCTTGCCAGGCTCTGGCACCCTCTCTGGGAAAAAATGTGTGTGATTTGAAGCAACAAAATCATTGACATTCACTATGTACCACTTTACCTAATACTCTTCTATTCAGAGCAGACAGTGCAACACAATCTGCCTTTTACCACATTGATCTGGCAGCACAGTTTGTTGTGCAGTTAGAGAATCATTTAGGTTGGAAAAAAAACCTTAAAGATCATCAAGTCCAATTGTATTTATGTTATATCCAGTAAGGTTCATGTTTTTTCTGTCTCTACATTTTGATACTTTAGACATCCCTACAGCACTCATAATCCCACATTGCATTTTATCTATTTGCTTATATATTTTTTTTTAATGCAGTTATGAACTATGGGGATCTTTGGGAGTCAAGGTTACTTTCAACATAAGTATTCTGCATCCTAACCCAAACTTTCTAAGTCAAGGAAATGTAAACAGTAATATCATGGGAACTAGAGGGAGCTGTGAGTTTCATTTAAAAAAAAAACCAAACAACCAATCAGAACCATAACCAAATAAGAAAGCAAACAAAAATGCTGATATTTGTACCACTGAGGTGTTTCTTTTCCCTTCTCAGCTTCATAGCTTGGAGCATAACCAATAACTGACTTAATTTTGCACAAATGCTAACAATATATTAAAAAAAAAAAATAATCTTACCTTTTTGATAATACTCTTCCCTGCTGAAAATACAGACTTTAGCAACTCCCCAATCTCGAGAGCATTCCAGAACAGAAGGATCTGGTACATCCAGCCTCCTTCTGCTTTATTCATAAGAAAAAAAAATAAAATAAAATTTTACAATTGTCAACTTCATATAATTCCAACTTTTTTTTTTTTTAGACTGCAAATTTATTTTCCTTAAAATGAAGAAACTAACACTTACCACTACTTGCAACATAGTTCTGGATGGCACCTGAGGAAGGCTTTTTGCTCTCAAATGGAGAGTCAACTGCTGAACTGTCCAGTTTTTCTTCATAATTTACTGAAGGAGTCACTGTTGCTTTAGAATGTTGGTCCCTGTNTGATTATTTTAATTATATAATATAATATTTTTATAATATTTATATTATTCAATTGTTTTATGTCCCTGCTGATTATGATATGCAACCATATTATAATTAATGATGCTATTCTATATTTTTTGTATACCAACCTGACAGGCTGTGCTTGCTTCCTGACTCCTGATTTCTCTTTTCAGCTTCAGCATTTTCCATCAGTTGGCTTTCAGATCCCATGTCTTGTTCTGAACTGGAGGGTTCAGTTGGCTTATCTTTGTCACCTGCTTGCATATCAAAAGATGATTCCATTCTATTTGAAGTGCTTTTGGTGTCATTAAGAGCACCCAGACTTCTCAGCATCTCCCCAGGATCTGGCAAGTTACTGTTCACATCTATTATTTCTTGTGCACAGTTCTCTTTATCTTTTTCCTCTGTCACTGCTTTAACTTTTTCCTTTGTTTTTTGGTCCACTTGTGATTCTTTCTGATCTAAAGTCTGTACTTCTTCATTCTTATTTGCTTCACCCTCTGTTTCTCTTCTTTGTTGGTCTTCTGTAGCACTTTTATGTCCTTCAGCATGGCCAAAAGCCAGAACACTACTTAAACCCAAATTAAACCAATTGGATCTGGATCCTTGGCTTTCACTCCCTTCTTCTGTTAATAACTCTGGTGTTTCCAGTTCATTCCTGGAATGTCCAGACACATCAGAAACATCGTGGATTTCTGGGTCATTTTTTTGTGATGCCAAACCAACTTCCACATTCTCTTCACCNTTATATATTTTTTTTTAATGCAGTTATGAACTATGGGGATCTTTGGGAGTCAAGGTTACTTTCAACATAAGTATTCTGCATCCTAACCCAAACTTTCTAAGTCAAGGAAATGTAAACAGTAATATCATGGGAACTAGAGGGAGCTGTGAGTTTCATTTAAAAAAAAAACCAAACAACCAATCAGAACCATAACCAAATAAGAAAGCAAACAAAAATGCTGATATTTGTACCACTGAGGTGTTTCTTTTCCCTTCTCAGCTTCATAGCTTGGAGCATAACCAATAACTGACTTAATTTTGCACAAATGCTAACAATATATTAAAAAAAAAAAATAATCTTACCTTTTTGATAATACTCTTCCCTGCTGAAAATACAGACTTTAGCAACTCCCCAATCTCGAGAGCATTCCAGAACAGAAGGATCTGGTACATCCAGCCTCCTTCTGCTTTATTCATAAGAAAAAAAAATAAAATAAAATTTTACAATTGTCAACTTCATATAATTCCAACTTTTTTTTTTTTTAGACTGCAAATTTATTTTCCTTAAAATGAAGAAACTAACACTTACCACTACTTGCAACATAGTTCTGGATGGCACCTGAGGAAGGCTTTTTGCTCTCAAATGGAGAGTCAACTGCTGAACTGTCCAGTTTTTCTTCATAATTTACTGAAGGAGTCACTGTTGCTTTAGAATGTTGGTCCCTGTCTCCAGCTGCATTCATTTCATCTTCCTTCTCTGGTGTTTCTTCTAGTAGCTTTCTTCTGCTGCCTACTCCTGCAAATAATGGTGAAGGAAAATCATGCTTATTTTCAGAGGTTTCAACTTACACACCTTTATATAAACAGATTATATATATTTTTAATACATAACAGAAATTTTGATTTTTTTAAAATTTTTATTTTCTTCAATTTAAGGCCAAACACCAGAGTGTGCTACAGACTAAAAGTAAATAAAATAATAAAACATGCCATGTAGGATCAAAGATCAGTTCTAACATGATGAAGTACAAGAAATTAGAGGTATTTTCATGCAGAAATAAGACTTAGGCCAAAGACCTCACAAATAGTCCAATTAATAGTCAAAAATAAGGAAGAGCAACTGGCTCTTAAACTGTTACCATTAATTTGTATTATCAGATGCTCAAAACAGAAACCAATTATTAAATATTCTGAGTTGGGCTCTCTTCCCCCTCATTTGCAATATTTCTAAATTGATTTCATTGATTTCTGCACCTTCTACAGATTTAGTAGTATCTTGTTTTGATGGCATTCTTAATTTTCATTTATCTTGTTTTGAGTATTCTTTTTTTTTTACAGGCTTAATTATTAGCTCTACTAAACATATTTGCAAAGAACCCTGATGGTAACAATGCTACCTGGAACTCCTGCTGTTAGAATATTATTTTTATTATTTATATTTCTGGACTTTGACTTTCTGATTTTCAGATTCTTATTTCTCTGAAGCATGCAAAATCACTACAAGAAGAAACAACATCTATGTCAGGTATTTTTTATGTCTGAGGGATCATAATTCTGAGGATGGCGGGGCCGCGCGGCTGCGGGCGTTCGGTGGAGCGCTGACGTTACGCGCGAGGCGGGGAGCGGGGAGGAAGAGGAGGAGACCCGGGCGCTGCTGGGGCTGAGGCTGAGGCAGCCGCGTCCCGCCGAGGTTCCGCTTCGCGTCCCGTCCCGTCCTTCCCCCCTCCCGCCGCCNGTCTTGTTGGTTTTTTGTTCATTTTTGGGTTTTTCTATTCATTTGAAGCACACAAGTCATGTACTGCACTGGGAGATCAAATAAAGATTGACATTTATATAGCCAGCTTTAACTTTTTCCTTTGTTTTTTGGTCCACTTGTGATTCTTTCTGATCTAAAGTCTGTACTTCTTCATTCTTATTTGCTTCACCCTCTGTTTCTCTTCTTTGTTGGTCTTCTGTAGCACTTTTATGTCCTTCAGCATGGCCAAAAGCCAGAACACTACTTAAACCCAAATTAAACCAATTGGATCTGGATCCTTGGCTTTCACTCCCTTCTTCTGTTAATAACTCTGGTGTTTCCAGTTCATTCCTGGAATGTCCAGACACATCAGAAACATCGTGGATTTCTGGGTCATTTTTTTGTGATGCCAAACCAACTTCCACATTCTCTTCACCAAAATACAAGAAGTCTGTTAATCCACCTTGAAACCAAACAGATGCTGGAGGTTGTTTCTCTTTAGCATTTGGCTCCTCTGGGTCATTTGCAGCACTTACCACCATTTTTCTGCCTTGCTGTGGGTTTTCTTCTACAGGTTCAGTCAGGACTTCTAAGGGCTCTTCATCATTTGTGTCTCCTGTGGTGAACCATCCCACAATCCAACTAGATTGAGCTGAAGCTGGTTCTGGTGAGACTCTGTTTTGCATCTCTGGCTCTTTGGTGTCATCTTCTCTATTCTCATTTTTTCCAACCAACTTTTCATTGGCTGACTCCTCCTGAGGGTGAGATTCCTTTGAATCATGTTCAGAAACTGATTGAACTCCTCCTTCCTTTTGCATGGAGTCTCTTGTGTGTTTTAAGAGTTCATTTTTGTGCAGCTTCAATTCTGCATCAGATGGTGAATCCTCACTTTCTCTGTTGTGGTCATGTAAAGTGCTATCTTCGTTATCAAAAGTGTACTTATCTCCATGAAGACAAAGGAAATCAGTTTCCTAAAAGAACAATATTAGCTTTTAAAATGTTTTCACATGTAATTTTCTGTAGCACAGCAGTAGATGCTCCTTTCTGTGTAGTTATGTGTGTATATAACTTCACACAGAAGCCTGTAGTTATATTACTCCTAATTATTCTGTATCATTTATTAGATAAAAACTATTTTAGGAGACAGTAATGAAAAAAAAATTTTGTAGTATCTGAAATAAAACATTTCTAACTGGATATTATATGTGAAACACATTGGAAAATCTGGTGACATGTGTTTACCTTAGTGAGCACTTCAACTTCTTCTGAAATAAGAACTTCCTCAACCTTCACAGCATCTTTGGGGAAATATCCAAAATCCTTTCCTTTCTGTAAAAAAAACCCAAACAAACAGAATGACACCATTGAAACTTCAGTGATAAGTACACCAGGCATTTGCATATATGCTCTATAAACAAGTTTCTAGGATTGTCCCCTACCTTCCTCATTTTGTTTGGTCAAAAGATTGATTTATCATTCCATTTGCCATTTCAGGAATCAAGGGGAAGTAAATTACTCTATATTGTTATTTTCTGTATTTTTTTCATGAACATGTGTCTGTACAGAACCAGCCTTAACTCTGCTTCACCTGCATACAGTGCTGTGCACAGGGGTGGGCTCAGCCAGCTTCTACTACTACTACTACTACTACTACTACTACTACTACTACTCATAGGGAAAAAAAAGGAAAACAGAATTTTACTGTGAAAAAATATGTGACAGGTCATTTACAAAAAGAAGGAAAAGGAAAAGGAAAGAAAGAGAAGGAAAAGGAAAAGGAAAGAAAGAGAAGGAAAAGGAAAAGGAAAGAAAGAGAAGGAAAAGGAAAAGGAAAGAAAGAGAAGGAAAAAAAGGAAAGAAAGAGAAGGAAAAAAAGGAAAGAAAGAGAAGGAAAAAAAGGAAAGAGAAGAAAAAAAGGAAAGAGAAGGAAAAGGAATGAAAAAGCCAAATGATAAGATGAAGGAGTCAGGAAACTTGGATTCTTATCTTTGGATTCTGATTCTTTGTTTCTCCATAAGTAATCTTGGCCAAGTTTTGTTCTTTTCTATATAAAGATAATAAAAGTCATCTCCCAAATCCTCTATTGATCAGTGAGTGGTTAATGCCACACAAGTGGAAGATGTCTAGAAAGCAAGCAGATGGCAGTTGGCACACTCTTACTAGACTATCTAAATTATTTGTAGGGCAAGTCTGTCAGATTGAATTACTTACACTTCCAGCCCACAAGTTTTCATTTTTCCTTGCCAGTTTGGAGTACACCATTATCTCTTCCCCTGCTATGAAGCTCAGATACCTGCAGTCAGGCCCTGAGAAGTCTGTAGTGGCCTGAACTCTGCTCATTGCAGCTGGCATAGAAGGGAGAAAGAAAGAAACAGTAAGTATAGCAGCCAGAAAATGTTAATACATCAATATTTGCTTTGTTATGATACTGATCTATTCATAACAAGTGGAAAGCAACTCATTGCAAAAAGCAGCTCCATCCTGCTTGCTTTCCTATTTACTACAGACAGCAAAGAGAAAAGCTCTTCTCCTCCTGTTCCAGTCCTTATTCAGACAAGCTTTCAATGTTATGTGTGTGGAAAATTAGAAAATTCAACTACTAAAACTGGATTTAACCAGCTTAAAATTACTTTCCAGCAATATTTATAATGGTATGTTTTAGAATTTCTAAGTTAAAGCTAGTAATTATATCAGCATTTTAAAAATCTATTTTCAATTCATTTATCTTATTAAACAACAACAAAATAGTCATGTTTAAGCAATATAAACCTTAAACACATTGCCAAAAGCAAGGTTTCCATTTCAATTTTTATGACTTTAAATTGTTTTCACCTCCATCTCCCTCCAGAAACCACTACTGATGTGCTGTGGTCATTTTGGAGCCCATTCCATCTGCTTGTCCACCCAACACAGTTATCTCTGAGCATCCAGAACCCACTGCAGTGAGTGTGGCTCCCCAGGAAAATCAAGATCCATTAGCAGAGGAAATCTAAGCTCTCTTGCCCTTCAGGACAAGGTATGCACATAGAAAGGGCAACACTAAAAGCTGCCAAACCAATGGGGACAGCTTAGAAACAGGTTCAACTACATCTGATTATGACAGGTTTCACAGTGGTAATGAGTGGATAATAAAAGGGTCATTATTCATCACTGCCCACTGCCTCCTACAGAGATATTTACTCCCCAGAAACTCCAGAACTAGTTACAGCTTTATTAAAGAGGATATATTAACAGAGTCTTTTGTGAGAAGGATTAAAAAAAAAACCCCAAGCCAAACAATTTGCTTGCAGTAGAAAAAGAAATAGTTTTGATTTGTGAATGTACTATGAACAGATGATAAAATTGTTAAAGAAAGATAAAATATTTTTAAAGATGTTTCATACTGCCCCTTTAAATGAAACCAGAAACAGAAGTATCTATTCAAGAGCATTTTTACTGAACTTTGATCTTTATATACTTACCCAATGCAATCCAGCTAGTATTTTTTTTGTTTGTAAAGTTTAAGCCTACTGCTCATAAGCTTAATATATTAACAACAAGTATTTTCTATGACTACTCATTTTTTTCATTGCTAATTTTGACATCGTGGTCCCCAGCACAGACACCACAGACACCTTTTGAAATAAACAAAAATTTTACTTACTTTCACATTCTGGATCACCACACTTCTTCCATTCTGAAAGTACTTTTGTACTCTGCAGGCTTGTTAAAAAAGAAATCACTAGCAGCAAAATTCTCTGATCCAAGATCCTTGCCATTTTAGATTAAATCTGGAATGCAGTGAAACTGGAAACTCCATCGAGGTGCCATTACCAATAATATTCTACATTCTTTTTCTCAGCCTCACAAAACATCACAGATTTATAATCCTGTTTTCCTTCTCTCATCTGCTTAAACAGAAGTACTCTGTGCTAAGGATCTGCAAAGTCAGGTGTCTGGATTATACACTTGTTTAATAATTAACTGTGTTCTGAGAGCTAGGCTGCTGTTTTGAATGCAAAACCCCCTAGTTCTACTCACATAAAAATTTAGCCTCTGCCTGATCAGTTCTTTTGTGCTGAATTTGTGGAAGATCCAACACAACTCCACAGATTCATATGAGGATATTTTCTGGATGATTAATGCATTTTTACTATACAGCTTTCATCTGATTTTAAGGTGGATTATCAGTTTTATACTTTCACAATTGCTAAAGTAAGTACTTATAATTTTCTAGCTTTTTAAAATTAATAAACTAATTTTTTTTGGTGCACTGTTATGTTTTAGATTAGTTGGAGATGGGAACTCAGATTTTTTTTTTTCCAAATACTGTTTTGAAGCTTTTTCAGGCACAGGATGCTAAGTACAATCCTTTAGCACAGGGAATACTTAGCTCCAAAGTCTTTTAAAGGTGCTTTAAAAAGGTCACATTAACCAGCAAGGTCCAGAGGAAAAAAAAAATAATAAAAAAAAAATAAATCACAGCCTATGACATGTCCTCCAGTTGCAATCTAACACTTTGGACTCTTCCTTTGCCATGTGACCTGGAAGTCAGACAGCAGACAGACCTGGCCTGGGACCCAGCACACCAGCTGCCTCTGCTCTTAGTGACCCAGCTCAGAGCTGTCCTGTGCTCCTGGGAAAATACATCACACATCAGCAACCCAGCTTGCTCCTAAATACCTGTGATGCAGCCCCAACCTTAGCAACAACATTATCTCCACTCCACTCCACTGGATCATGTGTTGCTTAGAGGGTCAGGGATTTAGGACCTTCCTTGGGGTCCTCTAGGTTGATCTGCAGGACACAAAAGTGGAGAAATGGAAATACCAAGCAGCTAAAACATGACAAATAAGAAGAAACCTGGTGATCAGAAAAGTAGGACAAGCTTTATTTAAATTTTTTTTTTTTTTGGCATTCCCAAAATGCCCAAATTCCTCATTTTCTGATGAGGCCAGATTTTTGAGAAGGAATATCCAATAAATTTATACTGGAGAGGACTCTATATAATAAGCATTGTGCAAAATTACATAGTTCAGCAAGCTTGGGAGAACGATCAGACCTACATCTTAAGATCTGCATATTACCACTGTATTTGTCAAAATAGCTTTGACCTGATACCCAAACTAATTTTCAAATCTTTCCATTGCAATTTCCCTTAGGTACTCTAATTTGCAACCATTCTTCTAGGTCTGAAGCTGTTAACAGGCTGCTGAACACTGCTCTGATCTTTGTTCCATGTTTTTTCCTCTACTGTCTTCAATAATGAATCATATTCACATCAAATATTCTTTTCTTCTGGGCTTAAATTCCATACTTGCAGATATAAAATCTAATCACCTTTGGACAACAGTCAAAGATAAAGGTTCATGGTGTTTGTCATAGCTGGCTTCCAAAGGACAAAGTTGAAAGCTTTACAGCAGAGACACTTCAGGCAATTGCTCTTCTGCAGAACTGATGCAACAAATGTGAGCACTACTACACAGCCAGACACAAACAATGCTAAAGATCTATTTCCAACAACTTATTTCCAGTCCAAAATTTGTTTAGGACTTCCTGGTCTGTTTGAGATGCAAATTCTCTTCCTGCCAAGACAGCATGGATTATAACAGTGTTACATATGCAGTTATTAGGCATTAATTAAAAACCTATGAGAGCAATTTTGGATATAGATTCTAAGTAGTTGTCTGCAATTATGACTCATGCTTTAAACTTCAGAGACTAAGGTAATACACCTGGGTTACAGAAAACATCACAGGCAGCAAGAGAGTTGTCTACAAAGTCACATTTATTTGCACATGTACAGAACAGAGCAACAGATGTTATTGTTTTCCATACAAAATGCTATAAAACCAGTATTCACCTTCATAGATAACACCATACCATTTTAAGTTGTATTAAATACATTCAGAAAGCATTCCTGCACTCACACAACATCAGGTAACTCCAACACTGCAATGCCATTATTCCTAGTGGTATGAAGGGATCAAAGATTAGTCTGCAACTAAAATAAAAAGAATCCTAATTGAGATGCAAGCTGGTGTCTCTCCTCCACTGGCCATCAAACTTCATTAAACAGATTAAATCCAGAACACAGATGTGAATACTACCAAAGCACCTGCAGAAGGCAGGGAAGGATGGCATTCTAGACTGACTTGAGCTATCTTGGCCAGTGTTAACATTCCCATTTCATCACTGCTTGCCTATGGATAGGAAAAAGTTTCACAAAACTGGAAGGTAGAATTGAGTAAGAGCTTGAGATTACAGAAGGAAACAAAAAAAATATAGATTCAACTCAGTTTTTTTTCCCTTCCTACCCAGCTGTGGAGAGATTACTCCCTTTACTGGGTATTAAGATGCTCATTCTTGCAAGGAAGAGAGGGGAAAAGCAACATTTCATGTTTCCTTTAACACTGCTTCCCTACAAATGATCTAAAAACGGAATTTGTCAACAGGACATCTCAATTTATTTAAAATGCACATTTATTTCTACAAAAAAAAAAAAAAAGGTATGATACATAAGCCTTGACATCTACTTAAAGGTTTGCCTATTAAAATATACAGAGGATCTTAACAAGTACAGGATATTTAAAAAAAAAAAGATGCAAAGGAGTGTTAATATTTTATTTTTTTACATTTTCAGGAACTTCACATAATTTTGGTAAGTAACCTTTTACAAAATGATGTAAAAAGTACAAGAACGCCTGGTAAACAGTCTGCATTTTCTTTTTTTTTTCCAAAAGATTTTTTACAGCATGCAATTCTTAAGGCAGCCTTCTCCTCCTCCTGACAAGGAATCCTTTCACTCAAATAATCTTCTGCTGCAAAGATTGGGCTAAGGAAGCCTGGTCTCTTCTGTCAACGCCTTTTGTCTTTCCTGTCTGATTTACGGTCTCTTTCACTCCGGGAAGTTCTCTTGCCTGACCGACTACTTTCTGATATAGACCTCTTTCTGTCAGATCTTGAGCTCTTATCCTTGGAGCTTT
Organism: Ceyx cyanopectus; assembly: GCA_013401355.1. Taxonomy (NCBI): domain Eukaryota; kingdom Metazoa; phylum Chordata; class Aves; order Coraciiformes; family Alcedinidae; genus Ceyx; species Ceyx cyanopectus. The sequence goes on from VYZU01059723.1 coordinate 31,859, forward strand.
TGGGATCTCTACTCCCACCTTTGGAGGACTTGTGACTCCTGTCTACTCCCAGAGCATCCCTTCGCTTCCTATCC
>VYZU01059726.1:14986-59299 GCA_013401355.1 Ceyx cyanopectus
TTTTCTTCTCTCAGAAAGGAGCAGAACTATGCAGTCATAAACCAAGGCCATGGGTGTTGAGCCCAAAGGCTGCAATGGCAGAATCTGGCCTTTTCTCCACCTCTGCACCTCTGTCACTACCATGCAAGGCAAGTTCTGGGATCAAAAGAGTCAACCTACCTATACCTTTGGATCACCTAAATCTCAAGCAATCCTTCCTATCAAATGACAGCTTGGGACAGCAGCTCTTCATGCTGAGTACGGAAATAAAGAACCCCTGGAATAGTTGCTAGTAACAAATCTGAACTCAGCAGCTCTTTTCTATACATGATAAAAAAAGGATTTCCTCAAACGAGATAGGTGTTGAAGATCCTAAACCAGGTGCCAGAAAAAAGAAGTGCTCACCCACCTACACAGCCAGCCACTGAAAATCTTTTCACCTCCTCTGGGATGGACATGTACACCCCTAGTATCTCTGCCAATAAAACCAGAAGGAGGAGCGAAACTTAATGAGATATAAAAATATAACACGATTCCTTTTTGTATCATTTGCTGGTTTTATTTTTGGACTGTTTACCCACTGAGGTGACATGATCTGTAGCAACACAGTGTAACTTGAAAACCCAGCATCCCTCTCTGCAACACTTGCCCTGCTGTGTCCAGGCTGAAGCTGAATAATGGCTGCTGGTGAAGAAGGAGATGAAACACATTCAGAAAATGAAACCCAACAGAGGGATAAAATTATTATTATTATTCTTCAGGGTTTAGCTTGCAGCTGACTACATGTGCCAGAGAGCTAAGGATGGTAAAGGCTCTTCCCAAGACTATGTCTGAGGCAGACAGCCCAGCATTTTCAATTGGGAAGATGACAAATGTAGTAAGCCTAAGAAAAACACTAACTGCTTTCTCCCATGTAACTTTAAGAGGGCATTTTTCAAGAGCAGAAGGAATAATTAGGTCATGGCAAAACTTCACGTGCTGTCAGCAAACACTGTAGTGGCTTTGCTGAAGTCATCTCTTCTTCAAAAAAGGCCTATCTCTTCAGCTCACCTGTGGCCTCTCTCTGACCAAAGGATCTCTCTCTTTGCCCAGCCAGGTGCTTTTACAAAGCAAAACAAGATGCTTTTATCAAATAAAAAACCCCAGTCTAGCAAACTAAATGACATTTCAAAACATAACTGGATCAGGTGGTGCAATTTCCCCCTCTGCTTCCAGTGGTTTGCAGACAATGTAGGATTACCAAAGTTGGGCATGCTCCCAGCTTTATATTGGAGTATTATAAAGAATGGCATTTGGTTTGCTTTCTCCTGCACATGCCAGTGATGTAGAACCTTCTTAAATTGAGCCACTGTAGAACTCAAATATTCCAGTAACCTAATATCACATAAGCTTAAAGGCCTATCCCCAGATGTGTGCTCAGAGCTGTCCAGTGAATTCAAAGCCATAAATACCAATCTCCTTCTATACATGGAAACTCCTTTAAAACAAGTTTTGCTTCCCAGGGAGCTACAGTATGCATGCAATACTGAGTTCTCTGAAGCTGGAAGCAAGCACTATTTATACTGCAACAGAGAGCAAGTTTGGTCTTAACAGGAGGGATGCCAGCTTCCCAAGCTGGCATGCATGATGGTTTTGCACACAAGAAAATAAAAAATGAGGAAAGAGGGCAGAGGAGAGAGCAAGAACTGTAGTACTCACTCCTTCTGTCTCTATCTATTAGGAGTGCAAACCCAGCTGTAAACAGTAAAGTATTCCCTATTAAGCAAAAATACAACTCCGATTAAACAGCAGTCACGACAGTTAAATATTTTTAGACTTAAATTAGTCCACTACAACTCACTAGGATGATGAAGAACCTCCTAACTAAACTAATCACACAGTGTAAATCTGCAGCCTTTACCAGAATCAATATATAGGTGTTGAGGACTCTTAAGCTGGAGGGGGGGGAAGTCTACAGAAAAAGTTTTTAATGTGATTGCACCAACTTACAGAGATGGAAGAAGAGGGCAAAAGGAACAAGAAAACACCTAACATGTCATAGCAATCCTTTGCCAGGGTACTGCAAAATGCTGTTCTTCACTATATTCCCTTGAGTCTTCTGCCTATATTCTGTTGGTGACAGATTGATTCTGCCTACGCTTATCAAATAGATGGGTGCAAGTTCAGAGCCATATGATGGAAAAGGGCTTCTCCATAAAAACAGCAGCTGAAGGCAGTTTGCTGCCACCAGAACAAACCCCCCACACTGCAGCTCATTCTGCAGGAGCCTCAGGAAAGCCTGGCTTGGGACAAAGGCCAAGCTGCCTGTCCAGATGGGCCATACAGAGTCCAGTGGCCACCGTTTAAGCACCACGTGGTCTAGGCAGCTGCTCAGCAGTGGATGGCACGAGAGGGGTGTGCTTTGCATACACGTGTGTGTGTGATCTTGGGGCTATGTGAAACTGGAGGCTTTTTACCACCTTGTAGAAGCCGCTCCACAGCTCCAGCACATCCTATCCTCAGGAAGTTTTTGTGATTCATGCTGAAATTTTTCTTTGATGAGTTTTACCCCCTAGAACTTCTTAAAATAATTCCTTTTTTGTCTTAATATTTTACACCCTTCAAATACTTGTAGATTGTTATCATATGTCTTAGTCATCATTTAGTCCAAACTGTACATATTAAAATCTTGTAATCTTTGCTCATATTTCAATCTCTTCAGCCTCTTAACTTCTGTTGCTCTTCTCTGAATTCTCCACTAATTTCTTGACAAGTTTTTGGCAACAGAGTGGCCAGAATAATAGTGTCATGGACACCTTACGGCTGTACAGAGATAAAGAGGGAAAGTTATGCAACACCAAAATGACATTAGCTCTTTCCAAAAAACAACAAATATGTCTAATTTGTTGTCCAGGATCGCTTATTTTTAGTGGCTGCATCATGAAATGCTCTGAAATACAAGTAGAAATACTCACTTAGAGACAGAGTTTAATATACCCAAAACTGTGTTTAATTAATCTTCATGTCACACATGAGGAAGGTAACATGGGACAGTATTTATCTGCAATACTGGAGAGCAAATGGCTTAAGGGACATCTTACCAGACATTACCCACAGAAAAGAGGTCACATCAAAATAAAGTATCCAAACAGTTTCTTCACCACAAACCAAATTAAGGACCAAGTTACAATCAAGAAGAGGAGGAGACAAAACAAGATATTAAAAAGAAGATGCTGTAAAATAAACACAACTCCTGCAAACTCTGAAAAATGCTAATGTACAAAATCTCCACAAAGTAACACAAAGCATGGTAGTTTCTCATGTTGTATATTTGGACAGTAGAAATAGTCTTCAGACAAATCTAATCAAGCATGGGACTAACATGCAGATAAACTAACTAATATCTTCCTAAAAGTTAGGTACCTAACTGAAGCCACCATAATAATCTCCAGAGAGCCATTAATCCCATCCTAAAACTGTAATATATTTAGGATGAGTATCTCTCTGGAGGTAATTCTCCTCCTTTTCACTGATAACAGAGAGAGAGAGTAAATAGCCGCCTTGGCTGCATTTTCCTTTAAGATTACTAAAGTTAAGAACCTTTACCCAAACATCATTTTAAAATTCTAGTCTCTAAAGAAATTAAAGTAAGCAACTAGACTTTACAGGCACTTTAAATATTACCTTTTCTGAATTTTCCAATTATTGGCTATTAAAACCAAACCCAAAACAAACAAAAGAAAAAACCTACATATTCAGCTGTCCTCCCACCTTTCAAAGACCAGGGACTACTGAACATCAGCTTGTGTGGAAGATTTTCTTCCAAACAAGTCTGTGAACACCGGTGACAGATGACAAGTTCCATATGACAGAAATCTGTCATTTACTTAAGATGCAGGGTTCAAGTGTTCTGAAATGGCTATTAACTAACTCAACCTTGGGAAAGAGCATTTAACCTTCATCTGGTTCAGGCTGAGACACCAAATGAGCATGAACAAAGTTAGGCAACAGAGGACTCCCATAAAGCTGGGACAGAAACTGGACTAAAAGTTTAAACTTTAGAGGACAATTATAGGGAACCATATGGTTGCAATGGCACCAATCTGCAAAACTTCCAAAAATGCCACCAAGAAAATAAAATTATGTACAAGGAAAACTGTCAGAAGAACAGCAAGTCTATTACGACACAGCTGACATGACAGAACACAAAACCTTGCGACAAGGAACTTGCAAACTAAGAGAATAATTAATTTTTAAAAGAAGAATCAAGAGGAGGGTAATTTAAAATAAAAAAATAATAAATGGAAACCAGACATATAAGAAATACACACTATAAAACAACACTATAAAACAATTTTAAAGTCAGTAAATTCAAAATACAACGGAATTCAGTGTTTTTTAAGTGAGGTCAGGATAGTATCATGGATGTTCTATTTCAGGGAGGCAATATGGGAAGAAAGCACAACACAACATGGCATAAAGCATAAAAATTACCTACAAAAACACTTGAAGGGCATCAAGGCTCAGAAGTGACTACAAATTTCTAGAAACAATGTTGAAGGAACTGGTGTTCCTTCCAATCTTCAGAGCATAGGCAGGGATCAGGCAAAAGAAAAACGGAGAGGTAACTGCTTTACACATGAATACAGATGGCATCAGTAAGAAGAGATTCTACTTCTTTGACCATGGGAAATGTTATTATGGATAAGAGCAGTCACCTCATACAATGTAGAATCACAAAATGTTAGGGGTTGGAAGGGACCTAGAAAGACCATCCAGTCCCATGCAGCACCTTACACTTGCTCTTGTTAAATTTCATTCGATTTCTCCCTGCCCAGCTCTCCAGCCTGTCCAGGTCTCTCTGGATGGCAGCACAAGCTGCACAAGCATTCTCTGAGACCCAGAATGTACAGAGGGTCAAACCGACCGAAAAACTACAGGTAGTGATAAAAGCAAAAAAAAAACAGTTCTGCCATGGCAGTGTAATACCACAAACTACCAAACGGGAAGATCAGTGTGGCTTTTGGAAACAATTAGTAAGCCAAAGCATTTGCATAACAAAGTTGGTGAAGATGGGGATTAATTATTAGTATTCTGTAGAGAAAATAGAAAAGCAGATGATGGCTTTTTAGCACCTCCATGGAATGTACTTGGGACTTTTTTATTTTAAAATTGACAGTAAAGGAAACACAGAAAGGTGTGCAGGGGGGCTGGACAAGATGACCTTTGGAGGTCTCTTCCAGCCCTAAACATTCTATGATTCTATGACCTCAAAGAAGAAATAGGTAAAAATTCCTGGGACAGTCTGCAGGAAAAAGAAAAGATGATTGTCATAACCATTCTTCCAAAAAATTATAATACCATAAGTACAAGCTATCCCAATAAAGAGGAAAGAAAGAACAGTAGGGTTTGAATATCATTAAATTAAATATCATTAAATCAGCTCTTAATTGCTACCAAGACAGGAGGGAAATCCTGAAGAAATCAGAAGGATATGAGTACACCTCAATATAAAAATAACACAAACATATAGAGGAGTAATGGCCAAAGCCCAAAATTAACAGGGATATCATAAGTACCAAGAAAGCATTCTATTAGTACATTCAGGTAGATGAGGGGAAAATATGTCTCTGTTAATCAATGGAGAAGGAGAACAAAAGTGACAGATGATNTGGACAGTAGAAATAGTCTTCAGACAAATCTAATCAAGCATGGGACTAACATGCAGATAAACTAACTAATATCTTCCTAAAAGTTAGGTACCTAACTGAAGCCACCATAATAATCTCCAGAGAGCCATTAATCCCATCCTAAAACTGTAATATATTTAGGATGAGTATCTCTCTGGAGGTAATTCTCCTCCTTTTCACTGATAACAGAGAGAGAGAGTAAATAGCCGCCTTGGCTGCATTTTCCTTTAAGATTACTAAAGTTAAGAACCTTTACCCAAACATCATTTTAAAATTCTAGTCTCTAAAGAAATTAAAGTAAGCAACTAGACTTTACAGGCACTTTAAATATTACCTTTTCTGAATTTTCCAATTATTGGCTATTAAAACCAAACCCAAAACAAACAAAAGAAAAAACCTACATATTCAGCTGTCCTCCCACCTTTCAAAGACCAGGGACTACTGAACATCAGCTTGTGTGGAAGATTTTCTTCCAAACAAGTCTGTGAACACCGGTGACAGATGACAAGTTCCATATGACAGAAATCTGTCATTTACTTAAGATGCAGGGTTCAAGTGTTCTGAAATGGCTATTAACTAACTCAACCTTGGGAAAGAGCATTTAACCTTCATCTGGTTCAGGCTGAGACACCAAATGAGCATGAACAAAGTTAGGCAACAGAGGACTCCCATAAAGCTGGGACAGAAACTGGACTAAAAGTTTAAACTTTAGAGGACAATTATAGGGAACCATATGGTTGCAATGGCACCAATCTGCAAAACTTCCAAAAATGCCACCAAGAAAATAAAATTATGTACAAGGAAAACTGTCAGAAGAACAGCAAGTCTATTACGACACAGCTGACATGACAGAACACAAAACCTTGCGACAAGGAACTTGCAAACTAAGAGAATAATTAATTTTTAAAAGAAGAATCAAGAGGAGGGTAATTTAAAATAAAAAAATAATAAATGGAAACCAGACATATAAGAAATACACACTATAAAACAACACTATAAAACAATTTTAAAGTCAGTAAATTCAAAATACAACGGAATTCAGTGTTTTTTAAGTGAGGTCAGGATAGTATCATGGATGTTCTATTTCAGGGAGGCAATATGGGAAGAAAGCACAACACAACATGGCATAAAGCATAAAAATTACCTACAAAAACACTTGAAGGGCATCAAGGCTCAGAAGTGACTACAAATTTCTAGAAACAATGTTGAAGGAACTGGTGTTCCTTCCAATCTTCAGAGCATAGGCAGGGATCAGGCAAAAGAAAAACGGAGAGGTAACTGCTTTACACATGAATACAGATGGCATCAGTAAGAAGAGATTCTACTTCTTTGACCATGGGAAATGTTATTATGGATAAGAGCAGTCACCTCATACAATGTAGAATCACAAAATGTTAGGGGTTGGAAGGGACCTAGAAAGACCATCCAGTCCCATGCAGCACCTTACACTTGCTCTTGTTAAATTTCATTCGATTTCTCCCTGCCCAGCTCTCCAGCCTGTCCAGGTCTCTCTGGATGGCAGCACAAGCTGCACAAGCATTCTCTGAGACCCAGAATGTACAGAGGGTCAAACCGACCGAAAAACTACAGGTAGTGATAAAAGCAAAAAAAAAACAGTTCTGCCATGGCAGTGTAATACCACAAACTACCAAACGGGAAGATCAGTGTGGCTTTTGGAAACAATTAGTAAGCCAAAGCATTTGCATAACAAAGTTGGTGAAGATGGGGATTAATTATTAGTATTCTGTAGAGAAAATAGAAAAGCAGATGATGGCTTTTTAGCACCTCCATGGAATGTACTTGGGACTTTTTTATTTTAAAATTGACAGTAAAGGAAACACAGAAAGGTGTGCAGGGGGGCTGGACAAGATGACCTTTGGAGGTCTCTTCCAGCCCTAAACATTCTATGATTCTATGACCTCAAAGAAGAAATAGGTAAAAATTCCTGGGACAGTCTGCAGGAAAAAGAAAAGATGATTGTCATAACCATTCTTCCAAAAAATTATAATACCATAAGTACAAGCTATCCCAATAAAGAGGAAAGAAAGAACAGTAGGGTTTGAATATCATTAAATTAAATATCATTAAATCAGCTCTTAATTGCTACCAAGACAGGAGGGAAATCCTGAAGAAATCAGAAGGATATGAGTACACCTCAATATAAAAATAACACAAACATATAGAGGAGTAATGGCCAAAGCCCAAAATTAACAGGGATATCATAAGTACCAAGAAAGCATTCTATTAGTACATTCAGGTAGATGAGGGGAAAATATGTCTCTGTTAATCAATGGAGAAGGAGAACAAAAGTGACAGATGATGTGAGTAGGCTGAAGTGCTTAACACTTTTTTTATACCACTATTCATTCAAAATTTCAAGTGGAGAGACATGGATAATTCACTTAATACTTATTAGGAGAGGTATGGTCTTACTCCAGAAGATAGTTATTTTTCTAGTCATTTGTGTATGAATTTCATCCTGGTATCCTTAGTGGACTTTCTGAAATGGACTTTGAGACTTTACTGAAGACAAGGAAAGACTCAGAAGAGTATCTGTAGTCACCATCATGAAAATAGAGGGAAAAACAATAAAAAGAAAGAATAGAGGAATTCTAGACCTCTCAATTCAAGCTGAATTCTCAGAAAAACTATTGAGCAATGACTCAAACTAGACTGTAAGCACCTAAGTATAAAAGATGAGTAGCAATCAACATCTTAATTTAAGAACACATCATCCCAAAACAACCTCATTTCCTTCAACAACAAGATAAAAAACCTTGTATAAAGCAAATGTCATGTACCTTTACCTTGGCCTTTGTCAATCTTATATAATGTTCTTAAATGCAAGCTAGCAACAAAACAAGCATAGCCATGGTATCACACAGATGCAAAACTATTTGGATAAGGAATCCATGCAGTAATTATCAAAATACAAGACTACATCAGTTGGGCTTCTGCCCTGAGTTTTGTTCTATTTGACTTTTTCATTAAAAACCTAGATGATGGAATAGAAAACATGTTTATTATACTTGCAGACAACAATAACCTAAGAGGGCACTGAATGACTGAATAAAATTCAAAAAGACCTTGGCAAATAAAAGACACTGGATGATGTTCAAGAGGAATATGGGAAAATAGCATACCTGGGCAGAAATTATTAATGACACAAATACAAGATGTTGATAACAGAGCAGATAGCAATTTTTCCAGAAAAGGATCTAGAGTTAGTGTGAAATATAAGCTTGATATAAGTCAGCAATATCTTGGTGAAGCAAGGAGTCAACCATTTTTTCTGGGTGCCTGCTAAAACAGACATGCATCCCCAAGGACACAGGAAATAATCTTCCAGTTCTACTCAATTTGGGGAAATTTCAAGATGTAAACTGATCATTTATGGGCAGTGCTTTTCAAGAAGATGAATCAACTGAATATCCAGAAAAAACGCATGAATGATCATAAATGCAGATACCATAAACAAAGTGGAAACACTGCCCAAAATTATTACGTTACCCAGATTACCAGTACATAAAGGGCTGTTGTAAAAGGGATGTGATTAATTGCCAAAGAAGTTATGGAAGCAAACTGTAGCTAGAAAGAATCAGGTTAGGCAAAAGTAAAATCTTTTTAATGGCAAGAATAATGAGGTACTAAAATTGATCACTGTAAGTGGGACTCACAATTTAATAGTCTGGACAATTACTTGTCAGGAATTACAAAATACACAGTCTATCCTCTTTTGGACAAGGAAGAAGACTACCCAAGCTACTTAGTCCTTTTTCTTTTTTGAAGGTTCTAGGATGGTTTAAATCACTGACAAGCACTTAAGGAAAATCCCACAAAAGAAAAAAGACAGTTGTGAAGCACTGCGGAATGGTCATTTATCTTTCAAAGAGAAAATTTAAACTCAGTAAGAGACCATCTTTTTGCTTGGATTTCAGCAAAATATAGGTTTATACAAGTAATCTAGGCCAGAGGTGAGAGTGTCTCTTATGATCCTTTAAGACAGCCTCATCACATCAGGAATAAAAATCCTTAAGACTTCAGTACGCATTAGGTGCTTACAAATAAATCCATCGTGTCCAGGGACTAGCAGAAAGCCTTCAGAATAACAGTCAGTACCTGCTAGGCCTTTCACCTAGTCACAGAATCACAGAATCAATATGGTTGGAAAGGACCTCCAGGGTCATCAAGTCCAACCTTTGTCCTGTCATTTCTCTAACCACTCCACCAAATCCTCAAGCGCCGAATCTATTTGTTCTTTAAACCCCTCCAGGGATGGTGACTCCACCACCTCCCTGGGCAGGCCATTCCAGCCTCTGATGCCAGCAACAAGTCTCAGCAAATCAGCAGCTGGAAATTTACCAATTTTTTGTCATATGATCACTATCAGAGAAAGGAAAAGGAACAAATGGTAGAAAACACCTTGAAAGCAGCAGCAAAGGTAGAGTGCTGGAAGTCAACTGCACCAAGGAAATCAACTGCACCACTTTTAACATGACTTTGTTAAAAAAACATCCATCAGGACTGAGCTACTGTATTAAGAAAGCAAAAAAATCTAATGTCTGTGCCTCCACTGTATTTATTTTTAATTTATTTTTCAATATTTCAAAAGCAATTAAGTTTGTCGTGGTACCAACACATTGGCAACAACTTCTCCCAGCTCTGTGATGAACCTAAAGTGTGCACATGTAGCTGGAAGCAGGTCTTCCCTGTTTCTTCTTTCCCTTCAAAACAGACCTCTCTACCCCTTCACCTTCCCATCCTTCTAACACAAATTCTACTTAAACCACCTATTTACACAATTCACAGTCCACACCCTTCTGTTATGACTAACCCCGTGGCACTGGTCCCTGCTTCATTCCCTTTCTGCTTTCCTCACTGCCACAAAACCAGGGTCCAATTTCATCTTCTCAACCCTCTGTCCCACTTCCTGCTCACCTTCCCATGATCCCTACCCCACGTTGCCTTGGGCCTCCTCCCCAGGCTTGAAGAGAAAGATTCTGACATGGTTGGTGCTTCAGCAGCAGGTGCTGGGGATGGAGCAGGATGGGTTACCACCAGGGAGAGAAACAAGTTGCCACCTGCCACATGAATTGCCTTGAGCACTGTTCAGATGGTAGGGGCAATTAATCGAGGAAGGATGTTTATTATGTGGTCAGATAAGACCTTCCCCACAGAGTCAGAGCTGGGAGTTTCCACCTGAGTGGCTGAATGCATTACTCCAGTCTGGAGCAAATATAACAAAAGAAGACTGCAGAGAAAGAATTTGCCAAGTCAGGTTTCACAGCTTTTGGCCTGCCTAGAACACGGGCACCTCAAGCTGGCCCAGTGCATAAGACTTCACAGAGCAGTTCACACTACCTGGGCTGTCACTCCAGATAAAATACCTGCTGGCAGATCTCCCTGACCTCACTCAAGTCCTCACTTGGAGGCATAAAACCCTGCAGATAATGCTCAGCACCATGATCTCAATCTGATTCCCAGATGCAAAAGACACAGGTGGCCAGCAGGTTAGTCCAATGCATTTAGAGTGCCACTGCAGAAGAGATGCTGCTGCAGTTTGCCAACACCTGAGTTGCAAACAGCACGGCTGGAAAATGTAATGCAGTGATTGACCAAATGAGTCCCAAACATCACAGTACCTAGCAGATCTGAAAGGCCTTCCATAAAAGAATACAAATGCTCTTACCATCAATTAAAGTCTTCCTGCTTTACACAGAGTTATAAGATACCAATCCTACCTTAAAGATAGGTAAAGTGAGGCGATGGATACAAAACACTATGCTTCAGGAAACACAGAAAGTTTGTAGTTTCTCTTGAGTGGCTAAAGAAAGCATAGCTAAAAAGTCCTGCTCCTCCTAATGTCAGTGGAAGAATGGTTTGGGGAATGAGAGCAAGGTTATGTTTTAGCATCTTCCAAAGAAATGGAACCATTACACAAACTCATTATTCAAATGCTTCTTACACATTCAGCATCTTTTCAAACACATTACCTGTAAACACAGGCATAAGTGTAGAAGTCAACACATACATAAACTATTCTGTATACATCTGTGATGGCTGCAGCTGAGCCTGAAGCCTGCTAATGACAGGAAACACATGTTCACCAGATAACAAAATTGAGATATCAGGAAGCAAATGTATGCCCCGTGATGCATGTTTCTGGCTTGGTCTACCTGTTCATTGCTATCTGCTTCTACATTACTTGGAATCTCAAATATCCAAACAGCTTTCCCCATATCCACACACAAGACTGAAGAAAAAATTAAGCCATTTCCTTTCATGTGTGAATCAACCTGTAGATCACATCTGCTGCAAAGAAACGCTGAGACCACAGGCTAATCAAAGCCCAAGAAAAGTAATTTTCATAAGGCTACTATGAATATCCATTACAACATCAAACATAACTGTAAGTAGAAAACCTACACCCACATTGCTCAAAGACTTGGCCAGTCATCCCATGACAGAGTAAGGTAGGAACGTTCTCCATGGCTAAGTTTTTCCATACTTCATCATGAGAAGGTTTACCTTACCCACCTTGGAAGTTTTTGACACTTTCAGAACTGAACTACATGAACAATTCCAGTTCTTCACAGTTCCCATCTTCCTTCAGATATCCATATTTTTAACTTTCATGTAAATAACATACACTGCAACTTTTTTTTAAAACAACATTATTTTTTTTTGACAGGAATGTCACACCTGTTCCAGTTTTATGGAATTCCTAACTTCATCTAGAATTTAGAGCCTTTTGGCAAGCATTTTAAAAACCCATAACCAAAACTGCTCTTCTAAATCCATGTGTTTCTATAAGTTCTCTGCATCCAGCAGCTTCAGCAGGTGCTTCTGTGCATTAAGCACCTCAGAAAAAAAAAACAAAAAACAACAAAGAAACAACAAAACCTAGCTACTTAGAAATACAGATATGGAATTGGGCGAATAAGATGAAATAACTTATTCCAAAGCTTGTGTCTTGACAGTTTTAGAGTGTTATGTTTTCTGTCACCAGATCATTCAAACAAAAAGAAAATTAGATCATTTAGCATACTTGAACAAACACGCCCTCTCTGAGGCTAGCAGGGGACAATCTCCAATGAAGCTTTCAAGTTGATCACTTACTTTCCCTGATGGCCTGACAGAAGCAGGACCTACAGGTATTTTTTAAATCCACTCCTTATGCAGAGGGTTTTCACTGTGCAAATCTACTGTTGTTTAGCATGGAGATTTTATCAACTAACTCACAATCAATTTGTCAATTATGAACTTTATGAATTAATAGCATTTTAATCTTATATGTGTACTTAGGAAGAAAGTCAAATTAAACAGCAGTAATATGAGTAAGGCTGGCAAACGTACTCTAAAACATTCTTCAGAGCACGATTTCAACATACAATTATGAGCTCCTATTTTCACACTGTGCATAGGCCTCTTTAACAGAAAATTAGTTTATCCCAAGATAGCTTGTCATATGCTCCCACCATATTCTGTTCTGTCATAACCAAAATAACCCACTCCAAATCCCTCTTTCTCATCTTTGAACTAACCTGACACCAGAGTAGCCAAATGTAAGTAAAGCAGGTAATTCCCAAGCAGAAACAGAACTTCTGAATACACTTGCTTTTCTTCTAATAATCCCAGCAGTCGTTACAAATACATGGTATCTCTAACTTTGGTACATTTTATTCCTAAATATTGGAGCTCACCTATGTACAAACTTACCACAACAGAAAGCCATCTTCAGTATCTGTGGGCCCTCTAACAAAAAGGAAAAGAATGCACAGGTAAAGAATGGTGTCCAAGGAGAGGGCAACCAGTACTATGTCAAGAACAGTGCAATAGCTGGCACTATAGTATTTTCCTCAGAGCAAATAAGATATTGAAATTTGTTTTGTTCTGGATCCTCAGTACAGAATGAATTGCTTGGGTCAGCTTATCTGCCTCTTAAGCCAAGCCTGCATGGGGATGTTGAGAAAGTCGATGCAGATCAACTAAAGGCCTGACACCAATACACATACATTTAATTATCTTGAAACTGTGAGCAGATGCTCTAATTCAAGAGCAAATCTCTCTGTAGCTCCTTATTCAGATAAGCTACATTGGTCTAAGACTAATTTACTCCTGAATTAAAGCAGTCCCCCAAGCATTCAGCACAACTCACTTTTGCACACTGAGTCTGTGCATTTAGCCAGTTTGCCTAGGCTCTCCCCAGCTCCCCCAGCATTAAGGAGGTTTCAGTCTCTAGCTGAACAGAGCTTGCCTACTTCATCCCTGATGTTGAGAATATAACACTGAATGATTTCTTCAACATTTTCCATCCAGTACACAGAAAAACTACAGAGAAAGTCCTCGCATTGTTTATCTGCTTCCTGCTCCGAGGTGAAAATTCAGTGGTTTTGGAATTTACCATTACCTTGCTCCTACTGTCACTCTTGAGAACTGGCACGTTAACATATAAGAAAGAAGCAGAAACAGGTTATGAAACAAATGCAAGAGCATATGAAACCCAAAGTTGGATTTGAACTGTCACATCATCTTTAGAGACTCCAAACCATGTCAAAGCTGCAGCTCCTGACACTGGTTTTGTCCATCACAATTTGCAGATGGCAATGATATCATCATGCTCTACCATTTCTCATCACAAACACTATTGTGGTACTTCAGTACTTTCTGAAAATGAACCATATTCCATTAATGCAATACTAATTCAATTCAATACTAATCCTAAACCGGAATTGATATTTCTCAAAAGATTCTAATAAAATTATCTATAGAAAGGATTGATGATTTTTAAAGCAAATTAGTAGCTTCCTTACAGTGAGAGCTCAAACTACCATTTTATTTCAGTCAAAATGGAGAGCACTTCTTAAACTCTAAGCATATAAGAATATTTAACCTCTCTGTGTCAATTAAAAAAAAAAATCCCAATCCCAAAGTTATTTGTGTTACACTATCAAACAAGAGATTTTTAATATGTTGATATATTTTATTACGCAGAATAATAAGAATAATCATAATAATTAGAAGCCATGGAAGTGAAAGTAAAGCCCTCTGGACAATATTTTCATTGACTGCTGGAGAGAAGGACCCCTAGTGTCCAGCTGGATTTTAGCCAGCCTGGAGTCTCGTGACTACACGGCATCCAGGATGAAAAAACATCTTAGCTTGTAAAATATTTCCTGCAAACACTTTCCCATCTCTTATTTGGAAACTGACTGATTAAAAGAAAAAATGCATGTCGGCAGTTCCGCTTTCTTAAACTAATTATTTCAAAATATTATCAAGGTATCATGTGATCATCTGGACTCTGAGGATTCATCATTACTGATGAACAGGAATGTGCCTTGGCACAATAGTTTCAATGGTTGATTATGCATTGCAGACACCTATAGATAAACATCTCTGTTTGTAAAAAATGAGCACTGTTTCCAAGAGTGGTTTCTGATGAGGCTTTAAAAGCAGCATTAAAAAAATGTAATGCTAGAAGGATGAGGCTGCCCAGTCTTGTCATATAGTAGCATTGCTTTCTAAGAGATTAAAAAAAAAAAAATCTGCATCATTCCTTATGATCAGGGTTTTACCCATTTATTTGGCTAATCATTCAAATGGCTAAACAGACCTCTAATTTGAAAATAAAAACCGACTGATGCAATCACAAACAAATTCTGAAACTGCGTTTTATAAAAAAGAGGGGAAATCTTGTTCTAAGCCAAAACACACACACAGTTACCTTTTTCTAATCAGAGCATTCATTTCTCCTCATTATGATCTCACAAGCACATTAAAATCTTATTAACATTAATTACTTCTGAGCGTCTATGCATGAGCAGCGACAGGCTTGCATGCACGCGCGTGTGTGTGTCTCTGGATCATATCTACATTTATATACCTTGCTGCACTTTGCTTATAAAACATGTGAAAATATTGCTGCTAACACCAATTAGCTAATTTCACACACACAGATAGTAGAGCTGCTGTCTCGCTGCACAGCTTATTATAGACCCGCAGACAGATGGACAGACAAACAGACGCAAAAAGCATCACGGCTCCTCCTAAATGCAAGCTCTGAAACGCCTGGCACCCCCAGGAGTGCGAGTTTTATCCTCCTAAGTCTGAGGGAACAAAATGACACGATTAAAAATAATAATAATAATAATAATAAAAAAAAACAAGACAGCCAAATATCCCATTTTCTACACAGATGGGTTCAATGATGAAATGGTAGAGACAAAGAAAAAACTGGCAGGCAGACAAGCAGCAGGCACACAGAGAGATAGACAGAGACAGATAAACAAAGCATCAGAGAAAGAGATGAAAGCATATTCATAGATGTGATTTTGGGCTAAGCAACATCAACTTTCTGCCATGGTTAAGGAAAGAAGTGGCAGTGGCAGAGTCATAATAGGTCCGATTTCACGAGCAAAATAAAATCTCGACTCTCCACAAAACTCTTTATGAATTCTATTTTTCCCTGAGCACATGATGCACAGCACTGCTGCTGGTGAGGCTCAGCTCCACCACAAACTCCAGAACACATGCAGGCTCTAGACAGTTACTGCTCTCAAACTGCACCCTCCTCTTCTTTTTCACCTTTCGTTTCCATCTAATTTAGATTCGCCTCTATCCCACTTCTAAACCCCACCCTCCTGAACACTTCTCTCTGCCAGAGGTGAAGATGCAAACAATGCATCAGCATTCCTCCTCATGACAAAGCCATGTGTCTCCATCACTGGGGGATTAGCTTCCCAACTGCATGTAGAATCATGGAATCACAGAACATTTAGGGCTGGAAGGGACCTCCAAAGGTCATCTAGTGCAGCCCCTCTGCAGTGAGCAGGGACACCCTTAACTAGACCAGGCTGCTCAGAGCCTTGTCCAGCCTCACCTTGAATATCTCCAGGGATGGGGCCTCAACCACCTCCCTGGGGAGCCTGTTCCACTGCTCTACCACCCTCAAGGTAAAATGTCTTGGAGTTGTCTTGGAGTTCTTTGCAGAAACGGGGTGGACACGTACAGGGCATTTTCCTCTCCACCCAAATACCCACATCTGCTCATCCTCTGCAACTCTGAGAACTAACCCCATCGCTCAACTGGAATTAAAACATGTTACAGATATTGTTAGGATACAAAGTTTGGAAGCTTCAAAATTTGCCTTTCAGCACTACTACCCTTCGTTTTGCTTCTGCATTCTTCCACTGATGATGTGATCGGGCACAATACTTTAAGGAGGGAAAGGATTAAAGCTTCAGAAGACAGTTTTGGGGAAAAATTTCCAGATGGGATGAAAAGCTACTTGATTGGAAAAATGTTTATAATGAACACATAATTCCTCATGGCAGTACAAGTGTTTGCATTTTTTTCTGCTCACTCCTCTCAGATCAATTCAAGGTAAATGTGGCAATAATCCTTGTTTTATCCCCTGCCTTTTTCACCTAAAGGTTTCTGAGCACTTCACAAAATGTTCATTACACTTCAAGGAATGCAGAAGTTACTCTCATCACTCCATTTTATTGCTAGGGAACAGAAGAGCAGAGAGGTGAATCTGAAGTACCCAGATCAGTAAGAAGGTCTGCAGCAGATCCAAGAAGTCCTCTCATTTACATTTCTCACATCTCTTCTCACACATGCCCTATCTAAGGTCACTGTAAACAGTATTTGATTCTAAATAAATAAATAAAATTCAGTGTTTGAGGACTGTACTCAGGATGCTTGACTTCTGTTTATCTGACTCATGACCTTCTCCTGATGATGATCATCAAGAAGCCTACACCTACTCAAGCCCAGCACATGTTCTAAGAGAACTACCATGAATTCAGCCAAGCAATGGCAGGATGTGTCAAGAGTACTTCATACATCCAAATCAGTTCTGGCACATTCATAGTAAATTTAGTGATTCCTCAAAGCTTTGGAGCTCCTGAGCATGGACACGCCAGCAGAGATTGGTGCACCCTGATCAAATTCTGATGAGCTCAGTTTTACTGTGCACACACAACAGATCTGGTCACACTGCAGAGAAGGAACCATGGCCTACAGCCCTCTTTGCCACAATGAGCAGGTACATGACCTGCTCGGGCAGAAAATAAGTAAGTAAATTGAACACCACTCCTTTTGCTCAGCTTGCTATGCTTCTTTTGTTAAGGTTAAATACACAGGTGTTGAGAGTAAAGATACAGAAAAGTAAAAGCTTTATAAAATAAGCAGAGGGGAATAAAGATTTGAAGCTCTACAGTTTTATGCCTATGACTAAGTAGAGTCCTGCCTGCATATTTCCTAAAAAATAGAACATGGAACATTATAGTCTCTTCGAATCAGGTAGAATTACCTCCTTTCTGGAGTTTCCCCAAAGAAGTGTTCTTGAGAGGGAGCAAGATTCTCTCTGATGGGACAAGAAGCCTCACCAGTGTTGGTTAACAGTGGTTCAGCCAGAAGTTCAGCTCATTCACCCAACTTTTCCAGAAAGCTCAAAGAAATCCCTAGACAATCATTCTTCCAGATTCCAAAGTTCCACTGCACTCATCTCAGTGATCTCTAGGCAACTCATGAGTTTCAAATCCTGCACTCCAAACCTCTCTGTGTCCTTTTGGATGTTAATAAGGCAAAGTTTTACTGACTCCATCCTGGCTTTTATAAGATTCTCAGGGATTACCAAAATTGGAGAACGCATATGATAAAAAAAAACAAAACTGGTTCATCCACTTCCTAGAAGGGACATTCATCCAGTTTGCCCTTCAATCCTTGAAACGTGAGACATGCCTGAGGACTGTTCTTTGTTATAGTGTCTCACAAATACATCCAGTGATGGTGAGTCCATATGTCTCTGATAAAGGGAAAATCTTACTGTGCATTCCAGCCTTTTCTTTTGTAAACATACTACACTAGATGAAATTGGCTCTCAAAGAAGACAGTATTAATTGTGCTGGCTAATGAAATGTTCTGTTGCTGTCCTTCCAATCTGGTCTTCTAAGCATCAGCAGACTGTAAACTGGTTCTTGGGAAGTGAGAAGATATTACAAAGCAGTACAAACTCAAAACTTTTTGAAAGTTTTCAAGAACTGAGATCTGATTCACATTCTCAGTTACAAAAAGCTAAATGCAGTTTTCAGGTTGAACATACAAAACAACTCAGTTGCTCCTACTCTTCAATCTCTGATGGATGCCTCAGCACCAGTACATCTGCCCTGCCCAAATCCAGTACTCACAAGCTCCCATTATTACTTGCAAGTGCTTTGTCTCTGCTGACAGTTTAAACAGACAAGTATCAATCCTCTTCAAATGTTTGTGTCCAAAGAACCCTTAGGGGCTACTTTCTCCTTTACATATTGCAGCTCTCAGAGGTTAATAGCAGATGCATATACAAGCAGCAGAGAAATCCAAAACAGTGTAAACTATTTGAATGTACATTTATCTTGACATGTGCTAGCATGTTTCAGTCTTTTTTTGATGACTATTTTGTAAAGCAAGCAACACCACTATGCATTTCAGCCAGGTATAATCTTCCTCTACGATTATTGTTGCACAAAAAGAGGTGACAGACCGTTTTGGACAGGTTTTGAGTATCTCCTTCTTGGATGCTCACTGGGACA
Source organism: Ceyx cyanopectus (assembly GCA_013401355.1). NCBI lineage: Eukaryota > Metazoa > Chordata > Aves > Coraciiformes > Alcedinidae > Ceyx > Ceyx cyanopectus. The sequence continues at coordinate 34,215 of VYZU01059726.1, forward strand.
CATCCAGTGGTGGGAAATTCAATTGGGGGGGAGGGGAAAAGAAGTTGCTTACAAGTCTTTAAAGTTTTATTTATAACAGAGTCGAAAGCAATTATAAAAAATAAGTAAGCAAAATGAAAAAAAATATTTTTTTCATCTTTTAAAATTCTCTATTGAAAATAAGATTTTGTTGACATGTATGTTAAATATGTTTGGCCTCAATTTTCAGTTACAGTAGAGTCTTTGTGTCTCATTCTGAAAGTAGAAATAAGACTTTAATGGCAAAGAAGTTGCCTATGTCTTACAGTATCACAATGGTGTAAAAAAAAAACCTAATAGTTTTTCATACAGCCAAGAATCATCTGAGCTTCCTTTGTCCAAAGAACATGGTTGTTACTTTTCCAAGTCCCATCTGCATGTACAATACATTGAGGAAGGAAGAAAGAAAGACACTGCTTCCTCTTTCTCTCTGTGTCTCGATTGTTCCTGATTTAAAAAATGGAAATAATAATGTTGATTCAGCTACTGGAGTTAAGCAAAACTAAATTAACTACTTTCGTTAAATGCTGCAAGATATATGAATAAATTTCTTCAGAAATGCAAAGTGCTATTTATTCATATCAGAAGCTATCTTTGGATAAACTGTCCTGGAACCTTTTGTGAGCATTCCCTTCTCCAGCTGAACTCAGCTGATAACTGCTCTCTGTTTTGAAGTACATGTGTCGTTCCTTTATCTAAAAAAGGCTAGGAAAGACTTAGAACTGGCACCTCCCTTCTTTGGGGTAATAAAAACAAAGCAAAACAAAACGAAAAAATATCACACAAGGTCTCCGGATTAAACCTTTGCAGATGAGCAACAACAACATCAACAAAGACATCTTTCTGGATGTTAAATTCTTTGCAGACTTTGCCTGGGTCTGATGAGAACGATCACCAACACTTCCTAAAAGGAAATCTTTTTTATCAACTCCATAAGCTCAGATTTCAAGGAGAGATCTGGTAAGAAACTTATTAATACACCTATGTATGCTGCCAAGAGGGAGACAGTATCTAACACAGCAAAAATGAGGTCAAATTCAGCAGCACTGTCCTAAAGAAAACTGTCTCTGAGGTGGAGGACCATACATCATCTTCACTGCTTCAGACTCACGCCAGCTGCAGATGGTAGGCTAGAAATATCCAGTTAAATTCAGTTCTTGGTTCAGCATTGATTCTTCTAAATTTCATGGAACTGATCCACTTTTATATAAACATATCTTAGGGCAAAATATGACCCATAAACATTTTACCAGAGACTCAGACATTCAGAAATTTCACGTGGAACTTCTTATCCCAAGAGCACAGTCTTCTGAAGATGATTATTGTATGATGATTATTCCAGCTACTCATCACTACTCATGAGGGAAAAGGAAAGGCCTGTGGCCTCATCCCACCCCACTCTGGTCCTACTCATACAGAATCCTGCTGCTACATTTTTTTCCCTCTCTCACCAGTGGGACCAAGTTAGCCCCTCTTTTTGTATTAAGTTCAGAGTTTTTGTCCTCATTTTCTTTGAACAGCTCTGCCCCCTGCCTGTGTCTCAGCTTTTATTTCTTCTAGCTGCTCACATTCTTCCCAAACCTCCCTCCTAAATGCTCCATTTGTATCCCTCTACCACACTGAAGCCAATGTTCCATGGTAACGTTGCTCAACACAGTTTTAGAAACTCTTCAAGAAACAGTTTACAGTCAACTCAACTGTGTTTCTGCACAACCAGTCTTAACCAGGGAACTCCAGAAAAGTTCACTTTAGCTTACTTCCTTGCCATTTTCCAGTTTCTTTTTCACCTGAAAGAGATGTATAAATTAAATTAATTTCACCAGCTGATTAAATAATCATGGGGCTGGATACAGATGTGATGTAGGTAAGAGGGCTCCCACCCCACGACAGAGATGGTTGTAACTGAGCTAGCCCAGTTATTAATAGCAGCTTGGCCAAGGGCTGAACACAGTGCAACTATGTGGCTCAAAACATGGGCAAAATTCACCTGATAGCCAACATATCAGAGCCTGCACGAGCAGGGCAGCACAGTTACTGCCATCTAAGCTACCTGAGTAAATGCTTCTTCCTAATCTCCATGAGGTGGTCATTTCCTCAAAAAACCCCAAAACTAACCAAAAACAAGACCTCAGGTGTCAGCTCTGTTCTGACATGCCAAAGAAAGCCCACAAGTATTCAGCAGCTTCACTGGGAGGCTAAAGCAAACCCCTCAGAGTAAAGAAGGAGGTTGCAATGTTCTTTTAGGGTGATAATGAGGGACAAATTTGAGAAAGATAAAATTAGCTAATATCTTTTAACTAACAGTCTCCCAACTGCTCTCAGAAACTGATAAACATCATTTTTCCCATCTTGAAGAAGAGTAACTGAGACATTGAGAAATGAATTGACTTGATGAAAGTTACAGAGAAAACTACACACTGCAACTCCTGATTCCCTAATCAGTGTGCTGTCTTTACCAGCACCTATGTACTTGCATACATCACAGCACTGACTGCACTGCAATCCCATTACAACTTCTGATACTGCACCATGGCTTTGTGCTGAAAAGAACATGTACAATCAAGAATATGCACAATCAAGAATATGTACCATCTCTGTACACAGGTCAAGGAAAAAAAAAATTAAATAAAAAGTTGTCTAAAAAGGTATTAAGAAATGCTTTGAATGAGACCTGGTCCCCTGCAAAAAGGGACTCAGAGATGAGCAGAAAAAAGAAAGTAAATTCCAGAATCCAGAAATGCCCTGCACCAGGCAAAAATACTGAGCTCTCTTGGCCGGCACAAATTACAGCATAGCTGAATATACTGCAAGAGCACAACTGGTTTTTAACCTCATTCAGGAGCAGCTGCTTTCATAGCAGTGAAATGTTTCAGGCTGAGTCTGACTGACTTAGTGGATAAATGATTTGAAGCTGGTATAGATCAGAAGAAACCAGCCCATTTAGGAAATGTCACAATTAAAAAAATACTTTCTCCATCCAATTGAAGCAAGCTTTGACGCTTTCAAAACTTGGATGTGGCTTGGAGAAGAAAATAAAAGCAGCACTTTTAGGAAAAGCTGAAAATTACAAAACACAGCTTGGACTTCAAAAGGTCTGCCCATGAGGCAGGACAAAGAGGGCCTTCACCGGGAACTCCTGTCACTTCTCACCACTTGCTTTAGTTTAGTACTAGCAAAACATGTCAGATCAACAGCCTTAGGTGCTTCATTTATCCCCAAAGCAGGTACAAGAGGAGGGCAACCTATCACAGAGACACCAACCCTTGCTCCAGTTCCTCACATCCAGGGAGCTGGTGACAGGAGGGCAATGCAGTCTTGGTGCTGCGAGCACTAGTTTCCCGACGTCTCTGCCGTGGCTGTCTCCGTGGGGACCAGTTCCCTGCACTATGTTTCAGGAGGATGGGTTCCTAAACTGCAGAACCTATGAAAGGTGAATAATTAAGAATAATCCTAAAAGCATCCTGCAAGACTCTGAGAAAAAAATAACCAGGGATTATTTTCTTTGCATTATATTCTAGTCATCACAAAATGAACGAGTGCTAGAGAGAGCAATGAGGCCAGAGAGAGTCAATGTACTGAGCACAAATGAGATTTATACGTGGCTTGAGTCACTCCAGTCAATTAGCTACCCACCAGGATGTTTGGTTTACTGTCCCTACTGTATAGAGATTTAATAAGCAATCACCTAGATGGGAAGCATGAGATTTGCAGAAAGGAAACTTTTCACTACTCTACGTGAGTACTACATGAGTACTCTACTTGAGCTGAGTCCCACTGATGTCTCAACAGCTGCAAGATGAGGCTCTTCATCATGACAGTCCACAGAAGGTGGAAAATACAGGAAATACAATACAATCTTTCTTTATACAATTACCATGTCAGGAATCTCCACACATTCCAAATATCCTTTAGGAATTAATAAAGCTTTCTTCAGGTTTGGTTGGGTTTTTTTCTCTCCAATACTCAGTCTTATCCAGTGCTTAGACATTTTTCATAGTATGAAAGTACAAAACGCTGCATTTTAAAAACTTATCTACTGGGGAAATGTGCTGTGTAGGGAACATATTAAACAATTCAATGTTTGGAAAAGAAATCCAGATTCATCACAACGAGGAAGGATGTTCAAGAGTATCCTGAAAAAACAGCGGGTATTCAAGCCAAAGGACAGGATGAAGTGGGCACAACAGTATAAAGCTGACAGGCAGATTTAACTGACAGTGGCAGAAAGAATTGGAAGCTGCCAAAGCCTAAGCTACACTAGGGCTTCTTCGGATACTGTATGCACTAAAACTGAAACTAAAAGCACCAATGAGAACAGTCTTTACAACTCCTTCAGACAGGAAAAATCCTAGAAGCAGTAGCAGTAAAATGGAAAACACAAACTTTGGGAAATAACAGAAGAAGAAACACCTACCAAATATAAGGAAGATTGGAAACGAAACAAAACAAAACAAGACAAAAGGCTGACTGACAGGATTGGTCATTTCATTACCCTTCTCAGCAGTCCTGACTGGTATACAAGGCCTTAGTATCCTTCAGTAGAAGCCTTCTTTACCTTTTCTACATCATTCATTTAGGCAAAATTTTTGTAAGGCAGTGTCCCAGAGGGTGTGGCCTGGCCTCCTGGGAGTAGCATTTGTTAGTTTTAGGGAACCAGCAGAGGGAGCACATTAGCAATTAAACATGGGTTTCTTGTGTTTGTCCCTAAACAATGAGATTTTTTGGTTGGGTTTTTTGCTGTTGTTTCGGTTTTATTCTCAGCATTCCTGTCTGTCACTCATGTCTGTGACTCACTCAGCTATAAAATTGCTAGGAGTTTAGGAGCCAAAACCATGGAGAATAACAGGCTCCACATCCACCCCACATGCAACGATAGTGGACATAAGCTTTTACTTAGTTGTCATTCTTCCCTCTCTCTCTCTCTCCATATCAACCTTCATCTTGCCACACGACCATTGCTCTCAAATTCCTGCACTGTGACCACTAACATTCTAGCCAGAAAAAAGGCTCATGGATCTCTAGGGAAGACACAAGAAATCAATAATTAACTTTCAGTTGGTTGAAAGGACAACTCTGAAGTCCATAAGGCAGCTTTCCCAGTCTTACTTTTTATCTTCATGGGAGTGATCACCCTTCTAGCTATTGATGATTTTAGAAGCAACATATTAGAAAGCTCATCTTTTAGTAGGGAAAAAAAAAATTAATAAAAAATCATCAGTAATTTCCATGCTGTGCTTAGCTCAGAATCAAGTGGCACACTAGACTTGCCTTGCGTTTTCAGCTCTACCACAATCCCCAAATAATATTATTATTGAAGCATAACATTAAGAGGTCTTCAACAGGTGTAACTTGCAGAACAGCACCACCTCTGTCCTGCAGAGGATTTCCCATAGGTGCTGTGCAGAGGGCCAGAAGCATTGCCCATTCAGATTTCCTTTCCTCTTTGCTGTAGTTACCAACTGTTTTTAATACAGACTTGTACTGATCTGATTCTAGCGAAAATATTCAGGAAGACCATATGGATTTTGATTTACCCTTTGTACTGTCATTTATGCTCACGCAAACTGGACATAAAATGGAACCTAGGGGTCTGTGTCCACAGGCTTCAGAAAAGCACAAGGAAAAGCATATGATGCTAGGCACTGAAGAACGAAGTCCTAAAGACACTGCTGGCAGTGTTTGAATTGGGTAGGATTGGTTTCTGTTAGAGTACCTATCTTTCACAAGAGATGTTGAGGAACAGGACCTGGCAACAACTAGTACAGCACGGGCTACAGATCTGCCCTCTGAGGGGCTGGCCGGCCAGGCTGTCGCCCATGGCAAGGGACCAACCACCTCTTGGCATGAAAGGATTTCAGCCTTTGTGCTCACACAGCCCATGGCCTTTCTTCCCATAGTGCCACCTAGTGCCAACCTGCTCAGCAGCTCGCTTTTCTGCCAGGTGAACATCTGCCCCACCAGCAACTGCCTCATTCCACCAAGCCCCCAGCTGTCAGAGGTTTTTTCCTTCAAGAGAGCTTGATCCCATTAGCTCCATTTCCCACTCCTGTGTTCTAACTGCTTCGAGATAGACAGTCTTCACTGTGCATGATTAAAGCTCAACTTTCTTCTTCTTGGGAACCTCTGGGATGTGCAGCAACATGCCTCACAGCACTGGCAGCCCTGGCTACCCCAGGGGCTGGGGAAGAAGCAGGTGCCACACGTCCTCCTGCCTTCCCTCACCATTTCACAAGACCTGACTGCAAAAAGAAGTGTCAGTGCCGGGAGGTCAAAATGCCATCGCCATACACGATGGTGCTGAAGGATTCGGTAAAAAAAAAAAGCATGAAAACATGAAAGACACAGGCAGTAATCATTTGGAATGCCAGTTTTCTATTAGAGGAGAACTGGATCAGCATCATTAGAACTAAACATTAACTTTTTTTTTTTAACTTAACAAAAAGCCTCTGCAATTATTCCCTGCTCGCTGAAAGTTTGGGAGAACTGAGATAAATCTCAAGTGAAAGCTGTGCAGATTTACAAGAGTATTTCAAAACTCAGTACGTGGTCAAACACTACTCTTTAGGAAGAGAAACCTGGATTACAGGCATAGATAAGATTATTAAAAGTGCAAGTTATTTTTCACAGTTGATATTCTTTGTTTACTCTGAATTTTCTCAGGCCAAACTACCAAGCTCAGGGAAGTCCATTTCACGTCAGTTTGACATTATTTTCTCTCTGCAACACAGTTTGGACTGCAGACCCTACAGAGACAACAGGTTACTCTTAAATATAACTATTTCTAGTGCATTGTTTCATTAAAAATAAATACATTTTAAAATATTTATAAAATATTTGGATTTTCTACAAGTTTTGCTTAAAAAAAAATCTAAGTAACTTGCAGTTAAATTTCAGTATTTAATTTTCCATTAACATTTATGATTCTCTTTCAGTAGAAACTTTTCACCATACAGATCAGTGTAAAAAAGTCCTATAAAAAGAGGCAGGAGTAAAGCCAACTGAAATCTAAAAGGCCACAGCATGCCATCAACTTCTAAACAGAATTCCTATTCAAATCATTCTGCTTAAAACCTCATATGGCCTGCAAAAATTAACAAGGCTTATTTGAAATGATTTAAATAACAATTTATCTAAAACTATAATCTCTCTTGTATGGGATTTGTAAGAATTCCACACAATTATCTAGCATGGGACACTGTTCCCTATTTACATCAAAGTTTTATATAAATAATATTACTTTTTTTTTTTAATATAATTTTCTGCAGCTGTTTTCCCTGATGAATAAGCTGGGTTTATGAAGAAAACGTGAAAATAGGAAAACTATAGTAATATTTATAATAATGATATATCCAACTCAGGAAATTGCTACAACTGTCTTTATAAAAATAAACAAGATCAATATTTTTCCTCTAAGAGAGAAGCAAAATCCTCTCTTATTAAAATTAATCTGACTTGGTATTTGCTTGGTATTTGGATTTCACTGCCTTCTATCCCATTTTTTGGTCCTGTTAAAAAACAACATAAAACCAAAGCACAACAACATACACAAAAAAAAAAAATACCAAAAAAAAAAAAGTACAAGCCCCAGCAGCGCTGCTTTTCGGCTCCCAGGAGTGAAGGAGGTATTATCCACACGCCATTCAGGCCAAAATTACTCTAGCTACAGGGCATGGCAAAGCATGAAATAACTGCTCCGGAGCACTTCCTCCTGTGGGTGTGTTAGATAACTGTCTGCTCCAGAGCTAAAATAAAGCACACGGTGACCCAAGCAACGCCAGCTCCGCTCTGCTCCCTGCAGCTGCCCGGGCTGCCAGCCGGGGAACCCAGAGCCCCCCACTCTGCCCCCCATGTTCCCCTCCACCAGCTCCATCCGAACCCCCTGGCCAACAGGTCTGACAGCCTCCCGAGCTCCAGGTACAGCATCATGTTGGATTGCAGTTTACTTAGGCATACTTCACCCTCGGCCGCTGTATCCAGATTGCAAATGGACTTTGTGCTAGTGAAAGGGCTCAGATTATTTTTTTGCCAGAATATAATTGGGGTTCAAAGGAAATTAAATCCTCCCAGTGACAAACTTTTTCAGAATTAAAAAAAAATAAATCTCACTGGGTAATGAAAAATGTTTCTCCTACTAGGGTCTCTCTCTGCTCAAATTCTTCTTGCTTGGGGTTTTCATCAAATCAAAAGGTATCCTCTAGTTATTTTTAAAGTTTTTCAAAAACATTAAGATGGTGAGGCAGGGCTTCTGGTAAATATACACATAAGAATCCCGAGGACAAGTCCATGTGCTTCCCTAGAAAAAACCTGGCGTGTTGGGGAACATGCACCTTCAGTGGCTCCGGGGAAAATGACAGGTGCTTGGAAACCCACCCATCCCACGAGGGGGGCGGCTGCTGGAGCTACAACTGCAGCACTCCAGGCTGACCACCAGCCAAAGCCATCTGCGACTCCACCTTTGAGATCCCTACATTTTTGGCATAACTTCAGCATCCCCTCTACACCCAAAACTTGAGTTTCAAAGCCTGAGATTCAAACTTTATGAGTGGAGGAAATAGCTTGCTACAATTAACAGGTTGTTTGAAGCAATAAACACACTTTAAAGTCTATCGACAAAATACTGATGTAGAAGCTTGAATAAAAAGGAGGGGGAAGGAAAAAAAAAAAAAGCAAGCCGTGAATGTCATTCACCAGTTAAGAGAACAGCCACCAATTCTTATCACACTGATATATAAAACCTTGAAAAGTTTCACTCAGGTTCTGGAAATAAAGCTGTTAATAAAATGGAGCAAGTAGTTTCTGTAGTTGTAGTGCCAGTGAATAGATCTGCTGCTTTGGATTTCAATTAACTGAGATTGCTCAGCGAGGAGGCACTTCTGTTGAAACTGGGGAGCTGTAAGTTAAAGGACAGATTTACAAAAAAAAAAAAAAAAAAAAAGCTCCAAACAACAGAATAAAACCCCAACCCAAACCTGTTGGCAGCAAAAGTTTTCTCTGGCTTGAAAATAATGGACTTTTAAGAAACATTTCAAAGGATTTGAAGGTTTTGGAGGATCTCCTAGGCAGTCCCAGGTGGGTTAGAAACACTGCATTACGGACTTCTTTGTGCTGAGAGGAAAGGCCTAATGCATGTTTTTAAGAAGTCCGCCTCCTGCTATTAAATAAATAATTTTCTATTAAAAAAGGTGACTGTTATTGTTGAGAGATCTCCACTGATCAGCGTCCATTTTATATAATTACTCACGATTCTCCAGAACATTTTATGTAACTCACTTCCACTATCTCTCTTTTTTTTTTTTTTTTTTGCTAGCAGCAGAGTAGCAGTTTTACTCTCCAACAGAAATGACAGGAGCTCAGATAAAAAAACCATTTCAAATGGATCAATTTAAGCAGTCTTCAGAGCCCGTGATAAATCTGGGCTCCAAAAACTCGACATTGCTAAATGGGCTATGAAATGTATCACAAATCCCTCCCCAGGAAGAAAAAAAAGAAAGAAAAAGAAAGAAAAAGAAAGAAAGAAAAAAGATTAGTGCAGAGAAAAGCTTCAACGTTTGAAATGACAAACAAGCAGTATATTTGTGGAATGAAAAATGGTAAATAAATAGTTACTATTTCTGGACAAAATGGCTCGATAGATTTCATAATTTGCCACCACTGTAAAAAATATCTGCTCCCTTCCCCCCTCCCTTCCCCGGCAGTACACACGGAAACACAAACATAACCATGCAGAAAGTGGGAGGGTGGGGGGCAGCCAAGGATACAAACTCCCTCTTAGAAAGTTTGAATTCTTATTAACCCAGTGATGCCTCCATAACGTTACATTAGATCAGCAATATAAAAGTTGGAATAGAAGCCTCCTTTCTTCCCACTAAAGGAAACTGGAAAAATGCTAATAATGAAAAATAGATGTTAAAAATATCCAGGAGGAAAAAGTAAATGTACAATAGCCCAAATTAACCCCCTCGGTCCCCGCAGCAAAACAGACAAACAGCAAAATCTCCAAATACAAACCCTGTCATGAGGAGGGGAACCTGCTTTCTCTTTTTTTTTTTTTTTTTGCTTTTCTTTACTGTATGCCAAGCATGGACTTTAAACTTACAGTGTGTATATACATATAGAAAACAAAGAACGAGAGTCACCGTTAACCCTGGTCACCGGCATTCCAGCTAAAAGTCATTGGCAAATACTAATAAAAGCCCATTTAGCAGCAAATAAGGAGAAGATGATATATGGACGGACAGATGGAACTGCATAAACAGAAAAGAAAAAGCAAAGAGACCCATAAACATACAGAGAGGGCTGTTTTAAAAGAGTGAAAGATACTGATTTACTTGGAAGTAGTGTTGGAAAACAAACGTATTTGCTTCCTTTGTGATTAAAAAAAAAAAAAGTAATTAAAGTGAATCATAAGGGGGCACACCCTTAAATAAGTAGAAGGGGGGGAGAGATTTGGAAAGGGAAAGGCCTTCTATAGATGTTCCGAATTTTAAGCTAGCAAATAGGTCTGGCAAACTTACATCTCTAAATCAAAAATCAAGGGAGAGGGTCGGGGAAGGGGCGGGGGGGGGACAGAATAAAGAAGTGCCGGTGGTTGAAGGAGAGCAGAGCCTTTATTCTTTCATTTTTTATAAAAGTTGACTGGCCTACCTTGTTCCCCAGTCCTCAGTTTGTCTCCTCATAGTCGCTGTCTCCCTGGAAGTACAGTGTGAGTGGTAATGACTGCCTGCCTCCCTAATGAGTCCATTTTCCTGCTCTTGATGTTGTGTATACACACGCACTGCAACCTACCTCACAGACCGCGGGGACGGGGAAGGGAGAGCGAGCGAGCGAGAGCGGCAGTGCGAGAGCCAGGCAGAGCCAGGGGGAGCGGGGGAGAGAAAGGCGCACACAGACAAAGCCCTCCTACCAGACAGCAGACAACCCTCCTTCCCTCGCTAGCAAAATACAACTCGGCTAATGCAGCAACAGGTTCAATGCTGCCAGCCTGGGAGGCAGCCGAGAAAAGGTAGACGGGGCTGAGCAGGCTCGCTGGCAAATAAACAGTTTCGTGCCGGCTGGCTCCACCTTTCTTATTGATGTTGCACAGGATGCTGGAATTCATTGTTTCAGGCGGCCCGTACAATTATCATAAATACATTATATTTTTTTTTTGGTGCCTATTAGCGTGAAGCGGGGAAACCTATCAGCCATTCCACTCTGTAACCTTAGAGCTCGAACACACGCAGGGAAGGTGTAAACATATCTCTTTTGACAGGCACACTGCACAAAGCCCACTGACGATTTGAAAGTCATGAGATCTTTCAAGAAAGACGCTCCCGAAGATAGGTATCCCCAGACAATGGGGTGCAGGGAAAATTGATCTTGATGAGGAAGAAGTCTTGGGAAGAGATAGCTCGGTAAACAATTGAAAAGGGAGAGCTATTCTCCCTAGCGTTCCCTCCTTTAAAAAGATATATATTGGGAAGCTTCTACCCCTACAGCTATAATAATGTGCTGTGCTTATGTCTGAACAGGTGCAATGCATATAGTACATGGTGTTACAAGGACAGAAATAAATCTCTCAAGTTAAAAAAAAAAACCCCAACATTTTCCCAGTTGCAAACAGGCCAAGGTTATTTAAAATATAGGTCTAATTTGAAGAACGTTCTCCCCACTCCCTATATTTTTTTTTGTGGGGGGGTGGGGGAGCTAGAGGGAAGGTTGTGAAGGGAAGGCAAAGATGGGAAAACCACTACAGATAAACAGTTACTAGATTTTTATTTTTACAATACTCTTCTATCTGAAGAAGATACATGCTGTTTCTAAAATATTTTTCACTCAGCCCTGTCTCTCGACACATGTAAACTACAAATTCTGTAGATTTCAATGACAACTGCAGGCATGTGAAAGTAGAAAGAATAGGAAAACAAGATTTTGCACCTCTGCTTCATCTTTGCACATAGGTTCTCTTTTTATCCACTGGATGTTTTTTTAGATGGGGAAGAAAAAAGAGGGGAAAAAAAAAAAGGTTAAGTGTTATTCCCAAGGTTATGATGTCAATCATTGGAAACACAGACTAGAACCTTATTCTCTTGATACTTAACATAGAATTTGCTTGGAGTAACTCATACCCACCTAAAAGTTAAGTGTCCTAGCTAAGCCAGTTGAGTAGGTTCAGCATTGTCAGTGGAGAAAGGGGCTACTTTGCACTAGCAATTCAGCCCAATTTTATCTCTCCGCTGAGGAGGGAACCAACACAACTAGATTAGTCTCAGCACCTAGCTTGTAGTTGGCTAAAATTAAGTAAAATTAATCTCACTTCTGACCTAAAGCTGTATTACAACATCCTGCCCCCCAAAATATATTTTTATTAATGCATTTATTGTTGGGCAATATATGCCTAAATTGCAGTGATCGAAAAGGGACGGCCTGCTGACTAATAAAGACAGGTAAAGTCTCTAGATTCATGGATTTGTACCCTCAGGCTGGCTGGAAATTCATGATTCACAGCCTTTATAATATTAACCAGCCTGGTGACTTGTGAATTTGATTAGTTTTGTTCACTGGTAGCTGCTACACAATTTTTGTATTTCGTTTATAAGCACTCTGTTTTCATGCAGATCTACAGTAAATACAGAAGTATTAAGTAATTTTTTTTCAAAAGGTTAATTTTCATTAGTCTTTTCATCAAAACACAGCCTTTCTTACCTTAAGGTAAAATATAAAGAGTAAAAACTCTATTAGATTACTTAGTTCAACTCCTTCTATAATATTTAGCTACATACACACCTGGCATATGTAGAGGCAGCTCTACAAGTTACTCCAAACACATATTGCAAACATTTAGCCCTATCAGTTATTTGCTTCTCTGGCCTTTATGACCATATTCACCTTATTGAAGGGTATGTAAGGTCAGGAAAGCAGAAGGAGCATTTGGAGATTTTGCTTCTAACTGTGGTAACTCGATCTGGCCACGGATTTGCCAATTGACCACTCACCACCTCAGTTTTTCCATGGGTAAAATGGACTCAACTGTAGTTCCATGAGCAGATGGTACCATAAATATATGGACTACTTTGTCTTCCTATCTCAGTCTGGCATCTCTCAGAGCTTTATGATGAATATTATGGAGAATATTGGGGGAAAAAATGTAAATATCAAGGGGACCTGTATCAAAGCCAGCTGATGACAATCATAAGATTTTATATACTTCAGTTCAAATAATAGGAATAGTCTCTGAATTTACAATTTAAAAACTAAATCTATACTAAAATGAGGATGTCACTTGTAAGAAGTTCTTAGTTCCCTAGAACATTTGACCCCAAACTAATATTCATTCTTCAGTCTTACCTACCTTATACATACAACTCTGAAAGGAAATTGAAATGTACCAAGTTTGGATAAAACACAGATTTGAATGCTCCAGTTTTAATAGACATTCGGGTTGAATTCCAAGTACTAAATCAGAAACACTTAAATTTGAAAAATATTCAGATTTGCAATTGATACTGATCCAAATATTTTTTAAGTTGGGAAGCATCTAGATCCTTGCTTCCTGAAACTTTATAGAAATGTCACATATGTATCTGAACCAGGAGCACAGGCCAAATTTTCTCGTATTTTGAGGAAGCCTGAATCTCAGTAAGAACATTAGAAATTAGCCCAATTCCATCCAGTCTTAGAACCAGACTCAAACTGGAACCCAAAGCCAGACAAGACAAAGTTTCACGGTGTTTACGTAAATACAGAACTGTAGAACTAAAACCAAACACTTACAAACCTCAAGATTGTTTGAAAACAAATATGGAGCAGGTTCCAACTATGCTAGTTTTGGCCCTCCATCAGAAATTAATCCAATTAGCCACAATCTTTATAAAATCCAAATATCTGTCTGACCTGAATGAAACCCCCCAAGATGTGATCTGCACAACTGGTTCCTCGCTGGCATTACATTTCTAAATGTATCCAAATCATCAAAGCCCCAAAGCTTTGTTGTTTTATAAATCATTCAGTCTACCTAATCCACACACAAAAAAAGAACACCAAAAAAAATCCTGAGTGGTGCAACTGAATGGAGAATCCTGATTTAATGTTTTCCCAACATAAAAATGTTTGCCTGTTTGCTTGATTCAGATTCTGCTTGATGAGGGGCAGCTCACCATAAGGTCACATTCCTCTGGGCCTGCAATTCCTCTTCTCCATTACGTGGACAGGTCCATGGCTATGTGGGAGAAGCAACGAGGATGTGTAACTGCTGACAGGTTTCAGCTCTGTCACAGGACTGCCATCCACCTGCCTTGTGATGGTGAGGACCTGCATGGCAGTCACAGGGCTGCCCTACACTTGACCACACAACAGAATAGGCAAGCAAACTCCTGTCCTGTGCCCAGGAGCATACCCCTCTCCTGGCAAAGGCACTGAATTTTGGCTATGCCACACATGGGATCACCCCAAAAGAGGCTGTAAACAGAGGAGTCCCTGCTGCTGTCTTAATAAAAGGCTGCGTTATCCATCCTGAATGCAAGAACAGGCAATGCTGGTCTACCCATTACATGATGCTTCTGGTTTTCTTCTTCTGCAAACTTGACTTCTCAGTTCAGAGTTAATCTCCAGGAACTGTCACTAGGGAGGCAAAGGAGTCTCAACACCTCTAGCAAAACCTTAAAAATAATGAAAAAATGACAAGCACCATAAGGCAGGTGGAAAATTCTGATCTTGACACAGCAGGGGCCCCATCTACAGTTCTCCCAGAGATCTGCAGAGCCCTAAAAACAGTAGTAAGGAGGAGACTGGAAGAATCAAACTGTCCACCAGAACTGTGGAAGTCTTTGTTGCAAATTACAAGATTCTGTAGGACAGACTGAGAAGGAAGGAAGGTACTTTTAGTGCCAAATAATATACTCTGTACTGCTTTGGTCTCTTATGTCCTTTTTATGTTGCCAGGCACACCAACATGTTGGGTTTAGACATAGCTTGTTGGCAACCACAGTTGGAAAAGGAGCCATGGCATCATATAACCATATTGGAAGCTAAGCATTGCTTCTTCTGGGAAAAAAAAAAAAAAAAAAAAAAAGGAAAAAAAAAAAGGCCACCTCTTAGCAGTTATCTAAGGTCTAATTTTCAAATTGTACAGACATTTCAGTGGGACTGACTCCATAAACTGGTTTGGTATCCTGCCCATACCTGTGTGCTTTTTCATGTACCACATACCTGCCCTACAACAGCTCCATCAATGCTTCAGGCTCTGCTTTACTTGAATCCCAGGAATTCTCCTAAGAAACCAGACTTGCTTAACACCATACTGGTGTTAAAAATCCCAGCCAATTTTGTGTCACAATTCTCTTTCAGGTGGTATAGGTAGGACTTACAAACACCCACAGCAACACATCTGAACTTGATTGCTCCTACTTAGTCCCCTTCACCACATACACTGATCTCCTAGACTCCCCTGGTGTATCACACCATCATGGTGACAGCCCAACAGCACTGGTGATTCAGATGTCTCTACTGGTATCCTGCAGTGCCTCTGCAACTTTGTTCAGATGTAATGAGCAAGAAGCCAATTAAAAGAGCAAAAGAGTGCTACAGTTTGGCAGGCTGATTCAAATTAGATACCTGTATGAAATTATTAAAAATAGGTCTTCTAAACCTGAAACTAACAGGAGGACAGTATGTTTGATTTACATCAGCAGAGGCCAAAAAAAGTAGAAGTACCACACAAAAGCTCTTTATTCCTGCAGATTTACTGGTGAAGATGCTGAGGACAGGAGACAAATAAAGAACATCTCTGGTGTCTTTCAATATGCAAAGAATGTCAATTGTTCTCCCATCTTAGCAGTCATTACTTACTGCCAGACCTCCAAGTAAGTAATGCTTTCCTTTAATTTAGCAACTTTGATCCATCACTACATAGTTCACTTGCACATACACATTAATAAATCTTGTCTCACAGCTTCATTTGGCAAAAAGCTACTGTCGTTGTTTTACAGGTAGTAAAAAAACACATGGAAAAAGTTAATCACTCAAGAATAGGAGTGAGATGTGGATATCAGGCCTTGCCAATCAGAAGTTTAGGTTCTGTTGCCTCTATGGATCAAGCTCTCAGAAACCCCAATTCATTTATAAGACTGGGGTGCACTTGCTGAACCAGAACTGGCTTTTCTCGTGTTGTTTCTTGGTGTTTTTGATTGTTTGGGTGGTTTTTGTTGTTTTGTTGTTGTTGATTTGGTTTGGGCTTTTTTTGGGGGGGCTGCAAAAATTGGCAAACGGCAAGTGCAGGGCAACCAGGGGTTCAGGTCCACCCAATATGGGTTCATGAAGGGCAGGTTCTGCTTGACCAACCTGATCTCCTTCTATGACTAGGTGACCCACCTAGTAGATGGGGGAAAAGCTGTGGATGTTGTCTACTGGGACTGTAGTAAAATCTTTGACACAGTTCCCAACAGCATTCTGCTGGAGAAGCTGGTGGCTCATGGCTTGAATAGGTAGACTTTGCTGGGTTAAAAAATTGCCAATCCCAGAGGATTGTGGTGAACTAAGCTAAATCCAGTTGGTGACTGGTCACCAGTGGTGTTCCCCAGAGGGACTGGTCCTGTTTAACATCTTTAGCAATGACTTGGATGAGGGGATTGAGGGCACCCTCAGTAAGTTTCCAGACAACACAAAATTAAGTGGGAGTGTTGATGTGCTTGAGGTGCTTGAGAGTCGGAAGGTCCTACAGAGAGATCTGGACAGGCTGGATCAAAGGGCTGAGATCAATTGTATGAGGTTTAATAAAGCCAAATGCTGGGTCCTGCATTTCAGTCACAACCACCTCATGTATCACTACAGGCTTGAGAATGAATGGCTGGAAAGATGCCTGGCAGAAAAGGACCAGGGGGTGTTGACTGGTAGATGGCTGAACATGAACCAGCAGTGTGCCCAGGTGGCCAAGAAGGCCAACAGCATCCTGGCCTGGATCAGAAATAGTATGGCCAGCAGGAGAAGGGAAGTGATTGTGCCCCTGTACTTGGCACTGGTGAGGCCACATCTTGATTACTGTGTCCAGTTTTGGGCACCACAGCACAAGAAAGCTGGAGCAGGTACAGAGGAGCGTAATGAAACTGGTGAGGGGATGGGAGAACATAAGGAGAGGCCAAGGGAACTGGGATTGTTTAGCCAGCTGAGAGGAGACTTTGACTCTCTCTAGCTACCTGAAAGGAGGCTGTAGTGAGGCTGCTGTTGGCCTCCCTAGTAACTAACGACAGGACAAGAGGAAATGGCCACAAGTTGTGCCAGGGAAAGTTCAGATTAGATGTTGATATGTTGATAAGAATTTCTTCACTGAAAGAGTAGTTAAGGATTAGAACAGGTTGCCCTGGGAAGTGGTGAAGTCACCATCCCTGGAGGTGTTAAAAAAATGTGTAGATGAGGCTCTTCAGAACATGGTCTAGTGGTCATGGGGGTGTTGGGTAGAAGGCTGGACTTGATGATCTTGGAAGGCTTTTCCAGACTTACCAATTCTATGATTCTATGGCGTGTCCACTGCATAATAACCCATGTTAGATAGACCAGTACTGCATTACTCTAGTGCCACGTTGGGTAAAGAGCTCTGCTACATCAGTAAATCGTGACAGTGAGATATCGATTTTTGTCCTTACAAAGCCAATAAGCCAATCTTTTGCTTTTATACCCATCATCACTTGGGTGTATCAATCACCACCTACAGGGACTGACAGCCCTTAGAAAACAAACTCCAGAAGACCAGTGTTACACTCACATTCCATTTTCCAATTCAAAACCCAGAACTACACAAGAAGTCCGCAGGCTCCCACGTTCTTTACCCTGGTCTCCCCATCACACATACATGCGTGTGCACTTGGGATGTTCAGGTGTTAGTTTTCTGTCTTGAATGCTGTGATTATTTCACACCTACCACGCTACCAAGCTGTGTGGCCTTGGCTATGTATGTGTTCATCCCTGGCACTTACCAGAGTGCAGGGGTATTACCTTTATTTGCATTGGCAGGCCACTGGTGACCAATTTAGCTGTTGAGCTAACATGCAAGGCCCTCATCCAAGCTGTGCAGTTACAATGGAGTCGGATCCTGTTACACAGCCTCCTGCATTCTCTGCTGCACCCTTTCTTGTACAACTCTAAGGCTCCCAAAGGGTACCTATCATTCCACTGTAAAGAGTCATGTTGCAGTTCTGTCAACATTTAAGGATTAGAAATGTGATGATTTACTTACAGAAATCCATACTGAATCCATCCCTAACTCAACAACAAATTGTACAAAGTAGTTTTACCACCTTAAAAGAGCCATGGTCACAAACAAGTCAGGTCAGGAGGCACATCCATCACTCTCTTATAGCAGATAACTAGGGTGGCTATCAAAGATTTCTATTTTTGTCCCAGAAATTAGAAGGCATGCAGGAGGATTTGATTGCTGTCAATAATAATTGCAGATGGTTATGACAGGAACCAGAGTGAAAATGCTGAAGCTCCAGGTGGCCATCACTTCACTTCTACCCTCTCTAAACAGTAGAAAAAAAACCAAAACCAAACCAAAACCAAACCAAACTTCTGCAACTCTAATGATCTTCATATCAGCTGAGATGCACTAATGAATGAAGATCTGATCTAGACAGGAAAAAAAGTGAGAGGCATCACTACCAATATTTTGGAAGCTGTTATTTTACCCTCTGAGTGTAAATGAATATTTTCACAAGCTCATGAGCATGAGTCCATTCTACCTGGAAAATATTTTTGCCAACAATTTCAAAGATGGTACTCTTTCAAGAGGTAATTATCTTCTAGTTTAGAATATCACACCTGAGAGTATTTTCCCCCAAATGAATAGCTAGTTCTGAAAAAAAAAAAAAAGTTTAACTGCAATTCAAGTGTATCAGATGTACAAAGACAGAAATTCCATACTTTTCTTTGATTGACTAGACATGGTGTGGACATAAAACACCACTGCAGAAAAGGGACAAACTGAAACTGCAAACATACAAAAAATCTTAGGTAGTCTCTAAAAGTTACAGGGATGTTTTCTAAACTCTTCCATCATGCTCCCAAGTACTTTTAAGTACCATTTCCATACCATTATATATTAAAAAAAAAAAAAATTTGATTGATTTTTTTTATTAAATCCACAGCTATATGATGAACACAAAAAAAAATAAATCAATCCCAGCATGTACAATAATGCTGTAATATTTGAAAGGAGCAACACTAAGTGTCATTATTCATCTAATACTTCGTGATGAAATCAGTTCAGCTGATGTAGGATTATTTTCCTCAAATACAGGCACTGTGTAAAACTTAGGTGTAAGATTTTTCTCCATGTATTCTAGGCAAGGGGCAACCAATGCATTTATCAGGCAAAATAAAGTTGTAAATTACTGAAAAGGCTGGATTTTTCTCAGAGCTCTGTGGTTTGTATCACACTTTGAAGCAGCTCAGCACAAAATTTCACCCTAGGACCCAGATTCAGATGACCCAAATTCCTGCTAAGTCCCCATGCTTAGCAATTTTGGATATATGCCCCCAAAATCCCACAGCCAACTAAAAGAAAAGATGAGGCACGGGGACTTCGGCTGTTTAGGCCAAGTGTCTCTGACCTCTAGGTGTATATGGAAGTGCCCAATTCCATTCTGGGGCCAACTAAACTTTACAGACACAATGGAGTAAAGACATGGAAATTAGTAAAACATCAGACAAAGGTTTATACTTTTAGTCTGAGAAGCCTGCTCCAAGATAAAAACTCAACTGCTGACCCCTGTAATAAACACAGAGGAAACACTAGTAAGTATGCAACTGTTTTACTAGCATAACACCACCAAATTTCTGAATAATAATCTGTAGATTATCTGCTTAACCTTGATCATCTGTAGACCACCTCAGGGGTGCATAGGTGGGTAAGAGTCATCATCTTTGAAACCTTTATTCAAAGATGATTCTTGAAGAATTAAAAACTAGATGTACTAGATGTCATAAAGGAAAGGAATGTCCTTGTGTGGATATTTTTTTACTTCATATAAGGTGAGTTCTCTTAGAAAAACTAGGCAAGACCGGTTCCAATTAGTCCTTTAGTTTTAGCCTAAAGGAGAATATTTTTTGATAAGATGAACACAGTTTGCTCAGCTGTTGTAAAAGACACATTTAGAGGTGCATTTCTTTTTCCTGAAATATTAATTGAAATATGTTTTGTAAGGAAAAGATGAAAGAGTTTATTATTTAAAGGCAAGTAAAATAAAAGCAAAAAGTTGTATTAGCTGAAAATTAACCCTCAGGTTTTATTTTAAATAAGAACAGAGATACAAGCCTTTCTTTCAATCAGACTTATCAAAAATTGAAAGATCTGGTGAGGTTAATGCTGGTGGAAGCCTGACAGAAATGAGCTTGGGTATCCTATAGACAAACAGCTCTTAATTTGCCTATATTTGAACAAAAGGGTCTTTCATTACAGAACTGGAACATACAGAACAAGGTGACATAATATTTTCAAAATTATACAATGGAAACAAAGTACACTAACTTCAGTGCTACTCTTCAGTCAGGTTTTGTAATGAGCCTGAATTAAATATTATTTTATGTTCAAAACACTCCATTTCTACAACTTTCTTGGCCATTATTAGCTAGGACTGTAATATTTGGTATTGCTACCAAGATGGTCTATGATTATGTAATGAGAGATCCCCTTTGTAGTATCTGTGCAATTAGGCATAATTAAGTTTGTCAGGGGAACTTTAATTTCCTGATTTTTGAGTAAATAAAGAATCAATGTTAATACTGCACTAATCAGCAGTAACTAACATTTAATTTGTTTTGTTTCAAAATCAGAGGTCACATTGTGAAACCATTTGATAGTAGGCAACAACAAAAAAAATTCCATCCAACAAAATAAACAGAAGTTGGAATAAAGATAACTTTCTATTTACTGGTACTTTGCTGTCCTACTGTTCCATTTGCTGAGTTGTTCCAAAGCCAACAAAATATCGGGAAGAATCAGGATACAAATATGATTTTAAGTACTCTCTGTTGTGGTCTCAGAATGAATCAACATTTGTTTTTACCACACGGTGATAACATCACATATGTCGGAATCATAAATGCCAGCACACCTTAAAGCTTTCTGTTTCAGCAACAATGGCACAACCAATACAGCAAAATCCAAGTCTCAAGTAGCTACAGGAGACCATCTGTGGGCTAGGCACCAAGCAAGAGACAAAAATCATGTCTGATAGAAATCCCACATACATATTAAGCTACATATCATGCATCCATCCAAATGAGTAAGGTTTTTCAATCTGGAATTCCTAGGGATTCGTATAGCAAAACCATAACACACCAGAAAAATTCACTAGGGATTATCAGCTATGGGCTTATGGGGCGAAACTGGGGGTGCCCCATTAATGGCTACCTGGTGCAACACATCTGTTCTCAGTCATGAAAACTGAGACTGGCTGTCCAGGCACCACATTCAGCTCATGCATGCATCTAATGCTGATAATCATTCACAGGTTAAAAATAGGTATGAGAAAGGTAGTCACAGGGTTATAATGAAGAGAATTTATGGGGCATTACTTTCCCAAACTGCTGTTTCAATCTAAACACTACTCTGGACTCAAGGTATCAAAATGTGACAACAATGCACAGTCTTCATAACAGGATTATCTCTTTTCTTTGCCTGTTTTATTGCTTGGAAACAAAAACAAGCAAAGAAAGAAACAAAACCCACAGTAAAACAGTGGCTTGTTTTAACATTTAAATGAATGTCAATAGTCTTCAGAGTGAACACTGCTTCAAACATCCAAGACTTCCTGTAATAGGAGGCTGACTTCAACTAACCAAGAGTTAGCTCACATTTAGTGCAATTTTTATTAGAACCTCACAGTCAAGCAGGTTACAAGCTTTTTACCTCCTAAATTAAAACTGTAATTTTTGGAGCACAAGAAGCCAACCAACAAACAGGGAAAANTTCTTGAAGAATTAAAAACTAGATGTACTAGATGTCATAAAGGAAAGGAATGTCCTTGTGTGGATATTTTTTTACTTCATATAAGGTGAGTTCTCTTAGAAAAACTAGGCAAGACCGGTTCCAATTAGTCCTTTAGTTTTAGCCTAAAGGAGAATATTTTTTGATAAGATGAACACAGTTTGCTCAGCTGTTGTAAAAGACACATTTAGAGGTGCATTTCTTTTTCCTGAAATATTAATTGAAATATGTTTTGTAAGGAAAAGATGAAAGAGTTTATTATTTAAAGGCAAGTAAAATAAAAGCAAAAAGTTGTATTAGCTGAAAATTAACCCTCAGGTTTTATTTTAAATAAGAACAGAGATACAAGCCTTTCTTTCAATCAGACTTATCAAAAATTGAAAGATCTGGTGAGGTTAATGCTGGTGGAAGCCTGACAGAAATGAGCTTGGGTATCCTATAGACAAACAGCTCTTAATTTGCCTATATTTGAACAAAAGGGTCTTTCATTACAGAACTGGAACATACAGAACAAGGTGACATAATATTTTCAAAATTATACAATGGAAACAAAGTACACTAACTTCAGTGCTACTCTTCAGTCAGGTTTTGTAATGAGCCTGAATTAAATATTATTTTATGTTCAAAACACTCCATTTCTACAACTTTCTTGGCCATTATTAGCTAGGACTGTAATATTTGGTATTGCTACCAAGATGGTCTATGATTATGTAATGAGAGATCCCCTTTGTAGTATCTGTGCAATTAGGCATAATTAAGTTTGTCAGGGGAACTTTAATTTCCTGATTTTTGAGTAAATAAAGAATCAATGTTAATACTGCACTAATCAGCAGTAACTAACATTTAATTTGTTTTGTTTCAAAATCAGAGGTCNTGTCCAACCCACAGAAGAATTCTTGGGACTTCCTGATGCACCTGTGAAGTCCTTGTCACTCTTAAAGCAGTAAGTGTACCCCCATCTTTGAGAAAATGTCAATAAACAACTGAAATGAAGTGTTACTTGTGAAACTAATAGCTAGATGTTCACTTGAGAGAACTACATCTAAGATGTGACAGAGAGGGTGATACTGGCACATAGACATACACTACTTTGCAGCCTTAAGAGATTGAAGAAAAAAAATCAACCATCAACAACAATAAAAAAGCAATAAGATATAAAGGACCAATGACAAATATGAACTAAAGAAGCACAAATTGTATGGTACTGGTAAATTAGCATATTTCTCTCAGCAGTAGCATTTTTCTATTAGTGCTACCAGTAGCATTTTCTATTAGTGCTACCTGATACTCAGGATCTCACACTTAGAGACATTTACATGAAAGTAACAAAAAATAGGAACATGTAATGCTCGAAAAATTAGGCTAATTTCAATTTGCAAATGAAAAAGTTAAACATTTAAAACTTCACAGCAAAGTAACGAGAGTACAATGATTTCTGTCCCTTGTAAAGAAAGCAAAAAGTGATCACTTTTGCCTACCTACGTACATGGGGAATAAGCAAAGCTTCCAGGATCTGATGAGACAAAAGCTAGTTGATGGAATCATGCTAAAAAGACAGTAATAAATGAAACAATCTTTGAACATGAGCTTACAATATTTTTAGGCTCTAAAACCTGCCATTAAGTATGCTGAGTATTGTGTTAAGAGGGTGCAACGAAAGCTTGCTGCCTCACTCAGGTTTTCAATCCTATTAAATCCAGAGAGCAGTTTTCTTGCTCTGCTGTTAATATTAAAGATAACGGTGTTACAAGCTGGAGCTTAATAGTTAACACATGTCAGAATATTCATTTAATTTCAAGAGAAGGTGAAGAAAGCAACAGGAAACAAGTGTATGCATGTACTAAAGTAATACTAAGCCCCAAATATTTCTTTAAGAGTAGAGTAGGAATTGTCAAAAATTATTCCAAAAGAAGTTAGGATGAATTCACATCTATGTCAAAAAGTGCAGACAATTCATTTCTGCAGACCCTTCAAGATGAGATGTTCTTTTAAGTGAAACTACTGAAGCAGAACTCTGATGAGTTCGATGATCCTGAAAGTGAGATGTTTTTAGTGCTATCATCATCACTATTAACCACAGCAGCAATGACAATTTAAATCTGTGCTCCAAACCTCCTAGATGCTCTTCAACATCAGACACCTTTGTGTCTTGAAGACCCAGAAATTATCTTCCTAGTTGATTATGCTATAAAGTAATGCTCTGCTTAACAAGACAGATGCAACCTTATTTTAACTTAATGATATTGCCTTCAGTGGAATACAAAAGAAGCAATTGATAGAGATGATTGAAACACTTCTTTTAGAGACTTGTAAATTCACCTGTCCACTACAAGTCTCTCCAAATCAAGAAATGGGGAAAAAGAAAAGAAAAAGTAGCAACATTGAACAGTGACTTCAGTTGAAGTTGGCCAGTTGAACATGACAAATGACCTCCTAATGGCCACCACCACACAGACAATGAAAGGTATGTCCTTGCATGCTGCTATTAATTCTGTATCAAAAAAAACCCCACAAATATCAGTGCAGTGTTACCAAAGATACCATCCAGGAACAAAGAGAAAAAATGCTGAAGATGTCTCTACTATTTGGTTAGACAACAAAAAATTGAAACAAGAATGTTTAAAACTATTTTTTGGCTTCAGCTATTTAGCTGCTCACTACTGTATTTCAATCACACTGAGTAAAAAACAACCAAACTTCCCCAAAACTGTAGTGTAAAGACAAAAACCACACCAGATCTTGTAATATTACTATCATTGGCATAAAACTATCACTAGTATCCTGGCTAACTCAAGTGAAAAAAAGAAGCCTGATGTCCCTGGTTCCCAGAGACACTTAGTGTTCCTCTCAGGAACGTGTGCCTCTACATTTGCATCAACAAGTGTGTTGAGATTTGCACTGAGAACAAGAAGGACTTTGATCAAAAAATAGCACACATTTTACTCTGCAAGGAACTTTACAGCGAGGTACTGAATTCACAAAAGCCGTTGAAGGAGGTTTCAGAGGGACTCCACAGATTACAGGCTGATGACACTACTGCTACAGCCTCGGTGGAAATGGGGTTTGATCTAATTAACAACAAAGAATTAGAGCCACTGAAGAACAAAAT